>JAAAKQ030245027.1:0-11030 GCA_010016005.3 Zanna intricata | reverse complement strand
CACATTCATACACATCATCCTCATTCATCCTCTGAAGTAATACCTTACGGTAGTTCCGGAGGCAAAACAGATAAAAAAAAAAAAAAAAAACGATCTTGCTGACCAATTTGACATTAAAATTTCGTAAAATTATTAAATCGCCAAACTTTTGACGCAATAATTGAATTGTTTCAACAGAAGTAGCTCGACAGCAAAAAAAAAAAAAATGGCCCAGTTATGCCACGAGAACGTAATTCACACCAAAAAATGATTTTTTTCGGACGTAATGGTCGCTGTTGAATATTTATGGATTGGGATGATGCCAAATACAGCAATTTACCTTGTTTACAAAGCCATCAAGCAAAAAATGAGCCTCATTTGAAAAGATGACTTACTTTATGAAAATTTGGATCCATTTCGAGCTGCTCTAAAGTCCGTCAGCAAACCGTCAACACAAAGAATGATCCCATGGCTTTAATTCTTGATTAGTTGAATCTTATATGGGTGTAGACAAAGATCTTGACGCAAAATTTGCAATGTCGAAGAAAGACCCAATTTTTTAAACGATATGAAACTGTTAAATTTCGATTTTCACGAGTACAAACACTTACAGCAATATTCTCTTGACTCCTTGCGTTTCTTCTGTGAACTGGTGTTATAACATTACGTACAGAAAATTTTCTTCGAATTTTTTAACCAATCGATAAATTTTTCTTTTTTTTTGTCTGATTATGCACACCATAATTATCGCGAAGCGCACGAAACGTTATTGTAACCGATTCCATATTTCAACAATAATTTTTTATGATTTGTAAACTTTGTTGAGGATTGTAGTGTTCCATGATGATTTATCAAATTACTGAAGACAAATGACACTTGAAAAATTAAAAAAAAAAATCAACGTTGCCACCACTATCAGTCAATTTTTTACGCTCATTTTGAAAGACCTCTTATAAGAATAGAAAGAGGAGAATATAGAATAAAGAAGGATCAGAAGGGAACGACTTTTAAGTTCTATTCCTTCCGAGTACTGCTATCTAAGCTTTCTAGGCTTTTTACCTGTGATATCTGAGTTATTAAAATCTGTCTTCCGATTGATAAATCCATTCCGATTTAATTAATATAAATATGTTTTAATATTAAAACAGAAATTTACATTTTAAATAAAATACTCGTAAATTAAGTGAAAACGGGCTTTGAATGAATTTATTAGCGTGTCTCCGACATCCGATATCGAGTAAAATAATTTTTTTGTCCATATTTCACTGGTTACTGCAAATATACCAAACGGTGATATAATTTATTTCGATACGTATTGCCCTGTTAATAATTTTATAAAATGACAAATTTTATAAGTAATATTATTTAAAATTTATTTAATTTTTAAAACTGGTCAAATTAGAACTTGTCATATAAAATTAAAATTTGTTGTGGGTTTAATAGTAACGAGGCGCACCCATTATAGTGAGTGATATAGCATAATACTGGTGTATGTGTCATTATTTAGTTTTTATATACACATGAATAACCAGTACGTATATATATATATATATATATATATATATACACTGCATATGTAAATATTTATATATCATCATTGTAATCATGTAGATCTGTGTCCATGAACAAGTATTTTCAAACTGTCTTCTCCACAAATCACTGTTCTTACGTTGTTTTTTCTTTTTGTTTTCATGAATCTTGAAGTAAATCCTTTTGTTTTATATCGTTTCTTTACTCTCTTCACTGATCACTCATTTGTCAGTTTTTATTCATCAAGTCTTTCGTTTTCTTTAATGGTTTTTAGTAGTAGAAAAAAAAATCAAATATGGCGATATTTAAAAATCCCTTCCAATTTCCAGGCTACCAGTTTTTTTAGTAGCGGAATACTATCTTAGATTAATAAAATTTATAGTAAGCTCTTCGTATATAATACAGTAAGGAAATATTACCGTATGTGCAAAACTGTTCGTTTTACAAGTCTTAAATTCACATAACGGGGAAAGGTTTTTACCGTAAAATGTATATTTATCTTAATGATATCCATTTAATTCCTCCCTACAAAAACAAAACCCTGCTTTCCCGAAATTTCATGGCGGCACGGCCGTATTTATCGATTTCCGAGCTCGGATTACAAAATTTGTCATTTCGCCACAGTTTATTCAGAATTAAAAAAAAAAAAAAAATTAGTTTATAACTTTCGGTATTAGTGCTTCATACATTTATTCAGGTCATAAATCTCTAACAAAACCGTATTTATAAGAGATAACTGTAACTTGCGGCTGAGCTGAAATCCCACAGCCACGATAGTACGTATTATACGATTACTTTCAGTATAGTATTTAGCCAAAAGACCACTTGCAATTAAATGATTTATTTTTTATCAGATGATCCTATTGTATTTTTGGCTATGTAATTTCAAATAAAAATGTCTGTTTCTATGTTATTACAACAAATAGTTTACATTTTTACACTGGGTGCTTCTAGCTGCAGTTACTTATTTTTTTTTTTTTTATAATTTAATCTTTTATTTTTATGTCTACATAGAAATTTGCGTCTTTCAACTCGATATTTGTGACAGTGTAACTCAATAAAATTATTTGAAGAATTTACTATATTTGAAATAAAATTACAAATTTTGATAGTTATTTCTAAAATAATTTTCTTATTATCGAACCTTCATTTTCGAAGCACAATAGAATTCATCACATTTTTTAACTAACCGTATGTAATCAAATTATTGTATTTACCTATCGATATAAGTATTTTACAATTATTTATTTGTAGAATTTTACTAGTTTTACTTTTAGTGAATTTGAGATAAGAAGTCTCAGAAAACATGAAATAAATACTAAAACTGACGAATTAATTTTATTCTTAATGAACAAAATAATTTAATTAATATCTTGATTAAATTAACTTATATTTAATTTTGGGAAAAAAAATGTAGTGAAGAATTTTCAAAATAATTTCTACAGAATTCGTATTTAGACGTCGAGCGCATTTCAAAATCTTTAAAAGTTTTTTATCGTTTTGTTATAAAATTTCAGTTTGAACAACTACACATATGTTAGATCCCGAATGATTATAGGTGGCTGGACAGGATACAAAGTTCCTCTCAAAAACCGCACAATAGCCGTTCATAAGAAAAATAAGCATCAAATTCTAGGCTTACTAAGGAAAATGTAATGACTTATCAGAGCTGTACATCTTGATGAATAACAGCACACTAAAAAAAATATAAATGAAAATCTTTTATATATAAATAAAACACTTTTATAAATATAGTATTGTATGTGTAATATATATATATATATGTTTTATATGGGCAAAATGTTTTTAAAAATCTAAGGTAAGTGTGCATGCCTGTACTGAACTTAATATAAAGCGGTGTTATGTTAGGAAAGCAATTACCGAATGTTATGGTAAAAAATGAGAATTTTTTTGTTGAAAATATTACGGAATAAAATAAAATGTAGAAAAATAAAAATACATTACTGAGTATGTATTGTGCAGTATTTGTATTTTTGTGACTGGATTTCATTGTCACATTGTTTTTTTTCAAATTGGTAAACTACGTAATAATTGAGTCTTTAAGCATTTTCCCTTTTAGCCTAATCGAAAATAAAGTTCTGTAGTAACCGATTTGAATCCACAATACCGTAAAGCAGGATACAGTGCAACTTTATTAGGACATATACTATCTATATAAACCAAATAACCTTATATAAACCCAATACCTTAACATAAACATGTAACTTAACGTTTCAGTTTATTAATATATACGTACACATTGTCAAAATTCGTGCCTATATACCTCCGAAAAATAAAATTCGGTTTTTTATGTCTGACAACAGTTCTTTTTTTGGGAGATATCCTTCTATCCGCGTTGTAGCGGGGCCGTATACTGTATTTACAAGAACACTTTTCATCTAGTCATTACCGGGATCGGTCGTTTAATTAACATCATAGAAAGCATCTTCGAATATTATATGTATCCAGTTGTACCTTAGGTATGGCTTTAGATATGTCACAGCTTTGGGAATGTTTAAAACAATTAATTAATGCATTCGTTTCTGTTGTAGGACAGTGTGTTTTATTATCTTTATCCGCTCAGTAGGAAGAAAATAAGTATAAACTATAGAAATTCCATGGTGAAATAAAATGCAAAAAATACGGTATTAAAAATAATTACTGTAATAAAGTTGTAGAATTTTTATCATGCGCATAAAGACAGATTTTATGTAATATTTTCCACCTAAACGGTCATTATTCTCAAAGGATTAATACAGTATCTGTAATTCATAGAATGATGTTTGGTTTTTACTTATAAATTAGAAGTGAATTTAATGTGTTTAGTGAACTTATACATACATACTGTTAATAAAATGCTTATTTATGTCTGAATAAATATGATATAATGACGATGTCACTATTTAGAATAATCTTCGTTGACATTTTTTTCAGTTATTTTAGTTTATAATTCATTATCACATTTTTATGTTAAAAGAAAATAATTTAAGTATTCGAGCAGTTTTTTTTAATCTATCATAAATTATATCTTTTATTAAATATTTACGCGTAAATAGGTATTAGGTATACAATCTTTTCAGACATATTCATTTTCAACTTGCAAGAAAAAATGAAAATTGCTATTAAATTAAGTTCAAGAGAATTATTGAAGTTTTGGACGCTACTAAAGTTATTAAAGATAAAACTAGTTAAAAAAAGTAATAAATATTTTTATCAAAGCATTACGAGATGCTTTGATTATCCTGTGCATGATTTAGGGCATTTACTAGTAGCACAGAAAAGATTTCTGAGCTAAAATAGTAAGAAATTTCTAAATACGACTTTGCTTGCGGTTTAAACGCGATAACGTGTAAGAATAGTTCTTTTTCTAAATACTGAATTCATAAAACGAGAAAATGTAAATGAACGTGAAGAGAAAAAAATAATATGTACAGTCCCAGACACTTACTTCGCAATATTTTATGGAAATTATACCTTTGCGGTCGCATGACTTAATTTCTGTTCAACGGAAGAGATTCAAACATAAAATAACTACTCGTAAAGTTTTCACAACCAGTGTTCAAATTTACGATGGTCGACCTCCATTACCGGACAGATCCTGCAGTAGTAGTTCATAAGTTGGCTGGTAATCTTCTGTCTACGATTAAACCGAGCAGAATAAATTGCGACCGTATATTACGCAAATACATCTAATAAAAAATTTACTGTAGATTATGGCTCGCCTGGGTGGCTCAGAATTTATGGATAGCTGAACTTAAAATCCTGAGTTCGAATCACAGTAACATTCTGAGGATTTGTACTTATATTTCGAACACTCTTTACTCAGAATTCCGGTGATAGACGGCCATATAAAATAAAAGACCGACCCGTGAAGTTTATACCGTTTGTATTTTGCCTTTAATGATGCGTTTGAGGTTTAACAACTCGCTTTATGATAACAATAATTTATCAGGTGTGGTTTTATTTTATTCTCGATTATTTTCTGTTATAATATTCAATCATTATTCAATAATGAAATCTGTATTAAAAAAAAATTAAGAACTGTGCAAAATTATCCTTTCGATTAATGTTTAACCTTACCCGAATTTAAGCGCAAAAATCTAAAATTATGGTTTATAAATTTTTCAACAACATGAGCACGGTTCTGAAAGGGTTAATACTGCCTCGGTAATTAATAAAATAATGTTTTTTTTTTTACTTAAAAATTAGAGAGTTTATTAATATGTATATTAATAAACTTATACATGTATACTAGCAATAAAATGCGTTCTTACAACTAACTAAAGATGATTCAGTGATGAAGTTACTACTTAGAATAATCTTCGTTAACATTTTTTTCACATAATTTAGTTTTTTCAGTTTTATAAAAATAATCATTGTTCAGTTTAATTATTTTGCAGTTAATAATTATTTTCCAAGTAATAAATATTCCGGTTAGGGATGGGCGCTTTTAAAAATTAACGAATCACGGATGTTTGTTCACTTCATAAAGCCGAGTACAGGAATGTGTGCAGTTATGAAAAAAAAAAAATTATTTCCTGGCGGATTAATTGGAATTTAAAAATAAAAATGTGATTTAATATTTTACTACCGTGCCAGGGCAATCTATAATAAGTTACAAATGAATAATTATTGGCTGACGCTTTGCTGTGATCACCGATTCACAGTTTTCCCTGTAAGTTATTTTTCAGATAACTACTAAACATCTGCTTATTCAAATTATAAACAGAACAAAACAACATAAGATTTATTATTTTTTTTAATTACTTTTGACTAAAATAGCTATTACTTGAGAAAAAAAAAATTTTAATTGGGTGAAGTAAACGATGAGTATTTGGCAGGTAACAGGGAATTTATTTAGAGTTTTATAAACTTTTCTAAAGATTATAAAATCAAGTACAGTTAAAATTTAGTTCGAAAAGGATAATTTTCTTCAGTTTTTCTTCGGATTTTTTTTGAAAAAAATTACAATAATGAAATTAAATCTATAGTCTTTAAGAAAAAAAGTGATCGGGGAATTAATTAAAGACCGCTCTCGATTTTTTTCTTACCTTTATTATGAAACGAATTATTGTGCTTAAATATTATCGGAAAAAGTATAGCGTGACTATAATGTACTGAAAAAATGCCTACGTGCTGGAATTAGTTAAGAATTAATGTAGGTATTACAAGCACCTTAAAATAAACAGTTATTAGTAACTAACAACTAAACTTTAAAATAAAAAAAAATAATTAATTAGTATTATTAGAATAAAATTATTAATAACTTGGAGGAGGTAAAAATAAAAATTTACGTTATTTTAAATCCTCAGAACTAGCTGGGTCGTTTTCAAACATAGCTATGATTATTTACTTCTAGCCTAACCTTTGGGCTACGATCGGTCTCCATTCTCTTCTATCTTCAGCTAAACTTTTGATACCCCGTTAACTCATTTTCTTTTAGTTTGTTTATAAATTTTACTTTTTCTGTCTTCTCTTCGATAACGATAACTTCTGTCTTGTCCTCTTACGATAACATTTTCCGGTCAGTCGGTGATCTTGTTTTGAATTATTCAAAATATGCTTCTACTTCCTTTCTGCATTATATCATTTTTACTACCGGTCTTATCCGCTAATTTGTCACCGATTTGCTCTACATTCACGTTTAAAATTCCTCCAGCCTTTGTTTTTCATTTTTCCTTAGTATCCATCTTTCTCATTCATACAGAAGTACAACCAAAAAATAACACTTCACAACACTTTTCAAAATCTAAAATCCATTTTATTTTTTGTTGTATAATAAATGATTTTTTTTCTACTTATAATATGATTTTTTCTTTTCCCTTTTGCGTTAACATACTCCTTGAGTACTTGTTTAATTCTTCCTTCTTTTTTTTATAGATATTCATCAGCATATTGTCTCATATCCTATTTTTTAAATTTTCTTCTAGAATTGTTCCTCAATAATTATTTCATATCTTTCTAAATCAATATTAAATTACGTTCAGAAAAATTTATTATATAATTGGATTTCTGTAGAAACCCAATGCAACCCACAATCAAAGCGTTTGAGCGTACAAATACTCGAGATTACAAACAGATACAATCACTCACATATAAAAAAGCATCTACAAACGACCAGCATTATATTCATAGGAGGCGGTTAGTTGTAACTAACCGCCTCCTATGACTAACCGCGGTTAGTTGCACTTGTAACTAAAATTTATTTTAAATGAACCATTAAAAGAAATTTAATACAGGTGTTAATTGATGTCAGTTATAAAATGAATACAGTAAATTTAGAAATCTATTTAGCGCCTTCTGATTCCCGTGCTCTAATAATTTATATGTAAATATTTTTATTACAAGGTATAAATGTTAAATATCTTATCTACTATCAGACGGTGTAAATTTTTTAAATTTTAGGGACGTCGGTCTTTAGGAAAGTTGTTACATGTCTGGGCACATTCATTAAGTATTCGTTTAGTTATTAGTTATAATCTTGGATTTAACCAAAATTTACATTTCTTTTAATGGTTCATTTAAAATAAAAGTTAGTTACAAGTGCAACTAACCGCGGTTAGTCATAGGAGGCTGTTAGTTACAACTAACCGCCTCCTATGAATATAATGCAGGTCGTTTTTAGATGCTTTTTTATATCTGAGTGATTGTATCTGTTTGTAATCTCGAGAAGGTGACGCTCACCGTGAGGGACAGTTCCCGCCGTACCCCTACAGTATCTAACTTATCGGCCGTAATAGTAGTTGTTCTTCTTCCTAGGACATCTTTTTCTCTTATAATGTTAAGCCGTGTATGCCGATTAACGATATACTTGTTGAATCGTTATCAAATACACCCCTGAAATTCATTGCCATATCCCAGGAAGAACAGGATTGAACCTAGTATAGATGTCAGCGGGATTTCCAGTCGGCAGCTGCAGCAACAGAAACGAAGCTGCAGGTCCGTCGACTGCTGACGATCGCATTGCGTTCATAGCGGTCTTTTCGCATTAGATACTCCACGCGTAAAGATAGATCTAAATAATTTTGCAACAAACCTACGACGACGCAAAAATATGTGCCGCAGATACTGCCTGCCGCTTCAACGCGTGATCTGTGAACTTACACAAAAAGTTTTTCTCATTTTGAAGACGAGTATACTGTTCAATGATTATTTTCCTTCGGATATCTTAAATCGTAACACCTCCTTCTGAACTTTTAGATACACCACCAAACGGAAGTCATTCTTCCCGATTAAGGAGTCATTTTAATGAAAAATGCAATTTACCGATTAAATATTTAACAAAGTAATTCATATCGACTGAAGCGAATGTTTCATTGATATATATGTGTGTGCGTGTGTTTGTGTGTGTGTGTGTGTGTGTGTGTGTGTGTGTGTGTGTGTTGTTCTATTATAAAGAGATATCCGCTAATAACAAGAGATCGGAACGGGTAGACTTTCTATAAAAAAAATATAAATAAATGAATATTGAAAAGATAGAAGAAGGTAAATGAAGACAAATAAAAAAAAGAATAAGAATAAAGCGAACGCGAAGATTATGATGAAGCGGGGGGTGGTTTGATCGAACCTGTTATCGTGAAGGCTATGGCATGCCGCTCTCTCTTCATAAAATAAAACAAGAGTAAGAAGTAAATGTGTTTTTTCAGATCTCGTCAACCTTTGTTGACAATTCTGCGAACCTATAACGCCAAGAAAAGAAGAGATTCAATTCCCGGTCAACTTTTTACCCGGTCCGGTCTTCAGAACCATCTTTCCCCCTCTTCTGCCACCTACTTGATATTATTGTTTTAAAATAAATTTTTTTTTTTGTTAACGGTGTACCCTATAGCTTCTGTAAATGTAATACGACCGTTAGTTTTTATTCTTTAATTAAGAGTACTTTCTATTTATTTATCTCGTAAAATAATTGTGAACGCTCCTAATACTTTACCATAATAAAATATATAATAATAGCTACTGTACACATAATCGGGATAATAATATATTTTAAAAATTCTCCGCTGTTATTATAATTCAAAACCTGCTATTACTAAACTCAATTTCAATGTCTTTATTGCACTTTTAATATTACCTTTTCCATCCTAAATGATCTCTCTATTTATTCTAAACGTGTTTCCTTTCGACTACTTTAATGTATCGATTATATGAATTTCTCTCGTTCCGAATGACTGACGTAAAAAATGATTTTTTAAGAATGAATGCCTAAAAAATAAAACATAATATTTTTTCCAGGTAAATATACATTGGTACAATAACAATTTGTTGAAAAGTTTTGTGAAAAATATTATAAAATATGTTCGATTACAAATCTGTATGCCGGTCAGTAAAAATTTTTTAATTTCGCATAATATTTACTATTTGTAAATTAGTTTTATAGTTAAACGGTCACAATTTCGGTCTTGTCGCAAAGAGATCGGTTTTATGAAATATACGACTGAGTTTAACGGTTAATAGAAAAATTATTATACAACTTTTAAAAATAACCTTACTTTTTTAAGTAGTAGGCGTGTTATTATTACATCGAATAATTAACAAACCTGATAAAACGATGACAAAAATTATGCATATTATTTTGTAAAATTTACTACCATAGTCACGTCTAGGAATTGATTTTTGTCCTTAGAAAACCTAAAGCTAAAAAAAAAATACTCGTTGCGACAGTAAGAATTTATAAATTAATTTCTAAATATTATAATTTGAAGCGGAATAATAAAAACTACAGCCCACATGATAAACTCAGAAAATTGGTTATGGAACATTATACTGTTAATAAATTTAATAGAAGTAAAATTTTAAGACTGTCTATAATAAACAAGAATTAAATTTTTGGGAACTTTATTAGAAATAACAGCAAAAATATACTCGTATTGTGGAAGTAATGGGGGACCGATATCAGTAGCTCTTCAGAAAGTTATTATTGTGAAAGATTTTCTTAATAACTTCATAAATTTATCTTGTCCAGATCATGTTCTGATAAGAGACGTTTCTGTTTGGGATGATTGAAGGTTTTTGATTGGTTTTATTTTGAGATAAATATTAATTTTATCGTTTGATTTATATAAAGTTAGTCGAACAAAGCACGGTGGCTAGAATAGATTAACAGTTAAGTCGTTAACATTTTGCTTTCAAATTTAACATTCCTTGAATCGAGATTACAGTACACGAGGCGTATTTTTAAAGTAAGTACTATTTTGAAATCAAGCCTGTGCAGCGCTGCGGTCGGTATTTTGCGCGTGCGCATTGTGTACCTACATCTGTTGGCAAGCCACAGACGCCATTACGACCAAAATCGGTGGTGTTTACATTTAATATTGCGTATTTAAAATGCCTCTGCCAATTGGGAATCCCGCCGACTGTGAAATATGTGCTGTTATTCATTTTCTGTGTGCTAAAGGTGAAAAACCGGTTGAAATTCACCATCAGATTTGTGAAGTCTATGGACAGAAAATTATGAGTGATGGAATGGTACGGAAATGGGTTAGAGCTTTCAAGGATGGCCGAACAAACGTTCATGACGAGGA
>JAAAKQ030245016.1:0-11030 GCA_010016005.3 Zanna intricata | reverse complement strand
TCAATTGAGATTATTAATATGTTATTACGTAGCCCAATGCATAATAAAAGAGGTAGTTTTAACTGTGTTACAGATACTCTGTAGATCGGTGTAATTAATAAAATTAATAAGGCTGATAAAATTAATTGATTCTTAAATCCAGGAATTAATACAAACAATACTGTTTGGTTT
Organism: Zanna intricata; assembly: GCA_010016005.3. Lineage (NCBI taxonomy): Eukaryota > Metazoa > Arthropoda > Insecta > Hemiptera > Fulgoridae > Zanna > Zanna intricata. The sequence goes on along the minus strand of JAAAKQ030245016.1, from coordinate 10,859 downwards.
CAGCTACATATTTTGACTTGCACAAGAGACATGATTAATCTTGTCCATGAAGGCTCATTCTTCAGTATTAGATATGATCTCATAATATATGACTGTGATATGATTTAATTCTTTGTCTATTATTATTTATTTATAGCTTACAAATTATTTTAACAAATATAAAGAATAAAATAATGAGCTAACAAAATACAGTAGAGAAACTTAAAATGGTAACTATACGTCGAAAATTGAAAAAATCCTTTCGTTAAAATTTAAAATTTTTTCAAAAATAGAAAGAAAGATTCTGATTTCACTCTTATGAAGACATACACATGACGACCACCGTTATATAATTACATAGACATTTTACACAGACTATGAAGTTTTAGTTTTAATAAAATTAAAAAATATATATATATATATTTTTTTTTTCTTTTTTTTGTTTTGAATTCCTGATGATGGAATAATTTCGTTCCGAAAATTAATTATTTAATTTTTATATAATCATACCAACAGGCCATGCTTGATAAAATTATTTTAAAGATAACAGTGAAAAAGATGCATAAATAAACAAGCTGTAAATACAATATTTATTCAATATTAAAAAAAACATTGTGACAGAATATAGAATGATAATGTAAATAGTATTAAAGTAATAAGGATAATAAACAATAAGTCATGAATATCTGCACAAAAGATGGAATAAAAATTAACAGAAAGAAATAGATGTTATGTAGCAAGATGGAGTTAGAGTTGAACCATTTCTAATATGGAATTATTCTGAAGAGCACTTGGATTCATGTTGATGTGAAGCACCAGCGTGAGATCAACAGCACGTATTGATGTGAAGGATGGATACTAACATAAAGGGGAAGAAACGGCTGAAGGTATTTTAAATATGAGAAAGTTGGAGATTAAATGACCAGACAAAGAAAAAACGGAACAGTAATGAGGAGATTTATGAAAAATAAAATCTTGATCATAACAGTTCCGAATAGTGAAGCTACCTGACTGGGAAAATATCTGATAGAAAGATTAATTGATACATTCAAACAATGAATAAACGAATCAAGAAAAAGTTTAAAAGAGTAAACAATATTAACAATTAAAAGGAAAGTGTGAGCAAATAGAATCACAAAAATTTTGCTGATAATAGAGAAGACCGGAGACCAACACGATGCTAGGGACCTAAGGATATTTAACCACATTATGATTATTATAATGTGAATTATATATTAAAATATGATTCTTTTATTATTATTATTATTATTTGTCTTTTACTAACTTAACATCGTCTAAAATAGTTTTAAAAATGTGAGCAACGATTTAATTGCTGAAACGAAAAAAAAAGACAAATCACAAAATTCACCAAACGTTGCAAAATTGAGAATAGTTTGATTATTAACATTACTCATTATATTTAGGATTAGTAATTTAATGAAAATAACATGAAAATAAAAATTGTTAATGTTACTGAAAAGAACTGAAACGTAAATGAGAATTGGATACTATTATACTGTAGAATTTTCCACTTAAGAATTAGTAATGAGAGAAATGTTTACTTTAAATTTCTTCCTGTAGAGCAACTGCAAAAGAGCAAAAGTATTAAGTTTAGTTAACAAGAGAGGGATTATTTTTTCATGAGTTATTTTATTTTTTTAAAGAACGGTTGTCCGAGTTTCAAGAACTTTGAAAACCTTACTGTCCTCATCTATTACATTTTTACTAGAACTTTTCTCATCAATTCTAACGAAAAATAACTTTTAATAAAATTTTCCCTCTTGTATTCATTCAGTCAGTATTTACTTAGTAAAAAAGGAAATTGAAATCAACATTCTAATCATAACATCCTCTAAAAATTATCAATGTATTTCTTTGCAGTGTTAGCTTTCATTATTATACTAACGAAAGAAATAAAATAATTTAGCAACGTAACAAGATCACTATAATTAATTTTGATATTTTAGAACCTAAGTCAACTTTTGAAATACAGTTACTAGCTTGTCAAGTGCTTAGAATTGTATCGTAAATAAAGAAAAATTCGCATTATAGATAAAATTATCTTAAATGCCTAACGTTTAAGAATATTCTTGATAACCATAATTAATTTCAATAATATTGACAAAAATAAAAATGCGTGTTAAGGGGAAATTGTCACGTAAATTTATGAGCCTCTAATGCCGGAACAGTTAACACAAATTATATTATCTACAATATATATTAGCTATATATACTAGCGAGAATCCATATAGAGATCTTCACCTCCTATTATAATTTCAAATCTATTCATAATTGGAACAATATTCAGATTTAAAGAGAAAAAATCTAATTAAGACTAAAATATAATTACTAAAATGCAAGTTGGCAACATATTTCACCTCGCTCATTTTTTTTCTTGTAAATCCCTTATATTAAATTTATTACTGAGTAATGGGATTACTACAGAATAATATTGTTTTTTATCATGGAATCGAAAAGTAATAGAATGTTTAAATTGTTAGTGGTATGATAGTGAAATGGCAATACGAGGCACCGTGGAGTGATCAGTGGTTAAAACCGTACTGGAAAGAACAATAGCAGAGGTTGTTGCTATTACTATCGATTAAATTGATGTATGATACCTCCCTCTTCCAATATAATCAACCGTGAAGTTTAAATAATGAGAAATTAAAACCGCAAGATAAAATCCCAAAATATATTTTTTTTTCTGAAAACAGGATTCTTAGAAAACCCAAAAGAGGCAATCCTTCCAAATAAAACATTTTTTATTAGTTTTTTCCGTAGATGAATAGTCATTTATATTGTTTTGCATTGAATATTAACAAAAAAAATACACAAATGAGATTTCAAAGAAATCCAGTGAAAGAAAGAAACACAGATGAGGGCACAACTAATTTCTACCACTCACAGATTATTTTTAATTCTTGATTACGAAATTGAAGAGTTATTATTTTTATCATACGATATATTACTTGAGAGAATTAATCAAATAAAATTTATTATGAAAAATAAAATCAATATGAAAGTTAAAATACGTAAAATAGAATTATTTAAATATAAAAAATAAATTAAAGTAATTATAAGATATATTTATCATTTAAAATAAGTTCTTCCAGGCAGAATGTAAAGGAATCACACCTATTTTCAAGGCAAAAATACATTTAGTATAACTTTAAAATTCACTTCCGCTGATACTCTTCGCAGGGAACTGAATAATAGCGAGAAATAGAAAGATTATTCAGAGATGAAAGAACCCCAATGCGATAACTGGCAAAACGGAGAGAAGAAAAACAGTAGAAGGGTGAAAATTACATAACATGATTTTAAAGACATGTTAGAATAACATGATGAAAATATGTATGATGATAATATATGATGATGAAAATATATAATAAATATGTATGATAAAATATATGTATAAATATGTATGATGAAAATATATAAAATGTTAGACATGATAAAAATAACATGATTTTAAAGACATGTTAGGGCCCTTTACACCCTAACATATGACGAGCCTTACGGTGATTATTGATTAATTTAAAATGTGATGAGGGCTAATGACCACAGCAGTCGATGCCCATATAAAAAATAAAAAATAAATAAAAAAAATAAATAAAAACATAGTGTAAAAGATTGAAATACTGAATTTGTATTAAAAGATATTTGAAGAAAAGCTTTTTCTTGATAATTCTTTCTATTCTACAAGCTAGATAATTATTTTCTGCCTTTATATATAGTTTTAAGTAGGAAACAAACTGCATGGTCGTATGTTAGGATAATTTCCTTCATTATTTTTTTTAACTCCTTTAAAAGAAAAACTTGATACGTGTAATATTACTTTATAATACTAAATTTTATAGCTTTTCTATTTAATTTTCGTTATTTTTCCTATTACAAAGTGCCACAATAAATAATATTGATAAACAAATAGCTTTAAAAATATTTGTATAAACAAATAAACCAAACTTCTTATTAAATATTGTTAATCTTTTATCAACATATCTAATTTTATTTTACGTGTTTCAGAATATGACATCAGCTGAAAGGTATTCTGTCGGTGTTGTAAGCTTATATCTAGAGTACTAAGTGAGAAATCCCCAAGGAACAACAAAATAACGTTGCAACCAAACTGACTCAGGATATTTGCCAACTGTTCATACACACTACACACATAATATCACCACTCTGTTCCTGTGTACACATTTTGTATTACCAAACAAAATGTAAGCATACATGATTTAACTACAAAACCATCTATCTATATGTGTGTAAAACTATTTCGTTAATGGTTGACAATGTTAATTTTAAATTTTCCAGTTAATTTTTTTTTTTTTTTTTTTTTTTTTTTTACGGCGAACATTGCTGGAGCGTTATTATCGCCCGGATAAAAAATAGAAATGTTTATGAAAAAAAAAACTAATAATTAATAGAATAAAATCTTGAAAACTAATTTTTCTAAAAACTTAATACTAATATCACAAGAAAAAATATGAAAACATCTAAAGCTAAAACTGACATAAAATTAACCACTTCAATTAAAACTAAAACTAATATCACAGATAAAATATTATTACCTAAGACTTAAAACTAACTAAAGCTAATATCACAATGAAATATTATCTAAAAATTAAAGCTAATAGCAGGTAAATCTTAAAACTAATATCAGTCATAATTTAAAATTAATATGAAGCTAAAATAAAAAAATGTTGTTAAAAAACCGTAAGGGTTGTAAAAGGCCCCTTAACGGATAATAAGGAAAAAAGAAGAAAAACCTGTCAATTTTAAATTTTATTAAAAAGATCTATGCGTCGCAGAAATATAAGAACCCTATCTATCACTGTCTTATCATTTATTAAGAGGTAGCGAATGTTTACGGATAATTTAAATTTGCGAAATAAAGCCGCATAACGTATGCAGTCGATCAAAATATGACGCACAGTTATGAGGCAGTCGCATCTAATGCAAAGTGGTGCATTCCCTCCTGACATCAGGTACCCGTGAGTGACTCTCGTGTGCCCTATCCGCAATCGACAGAGGACCACTTCCTTTCGATGAATTCTTCTGCATGAGGAATCCTATGGCAACACAGAATTTTTAATATACCGAAGTTTGTTGACAACTGTAGCCATCCACACTTCTTGCCACCTTGCGCGAAGTGCGAGATTTATGTGGTTTATAAAGTCGCATGTAGTAACACGGGTAGTGAAAGGTGGTTGACTACATGCGTCCTTCAAATCTGCCCGTTCATTTCCTGGAATCCCTACATGGCTTGGGATCCAGCAGAAACTCACATGTGTGTTGCGGTGATTCAACTCAGCGATTGCGTCATAGATTTCTATGGCGATAGGGTGTTTTGAATAAACGTTTTCTAGGGTTTGAAGAGCACTGTACGAGTCGCTTAAAATGAGAATATTTTGACAATTAGGGTTAACGATATTTAGCGCCTTATTAATAGCGAAAAGTTCAGCTGTAAAAACACTTGTGATGCCGTTAAGCCAAACACATACGTTCTATCACCGACAACAAATGCGCAACCAACGGTATCATCCTTCTTTGATGCATCTGTGTATATTAATGTGTCAAGATTTACACTGAAAACAATATGTTGAAAGCATTGCTGAAAAAAGGTAGCTGGTGTTGATTGCTTCTTGTATATGTTAAGATCAAAAATAAAATTTATATCGCTGATTCTCCATGGAGGATATGAACACTGAGTCGCTGGAAAAACGGAAGGTACATCAACGTTTAAGATATTTAGTAACCGTCTGACACGTACACACATAGGGGCAGTATAATGTGGGTGGTCTTCATACCTTTGAAAATTAGGATTGAAAAAAACTGCTGTAAAGGCCGGGTGATTCGGTTGCCCTTTAAGACGGGACCAATAAAAAGTTAGGAGCTGATCACGTCTATCCCAAAGTGACGGTTTACCGCACTCAACAAGTATGCTAGCAACAGGGCTTGATCTAAAAGCGCCTGTAGAAAGACGAATAAAAGAGTGGTGTACGGCATCTAACATCTTTAAGGCGTTATTTTGCGCAGAAGAATAGGCGATGCAGCCGTAATTTAAGCGGGAACGAACTAAGGAATAATAGAAACGCAACATACATGACCTATCGGCACCCCAATTTGTATTGCTAAGAACCCGTAGCATATCTAGCAGTTTGAAATATTTCGATTTTAATTGTTTTATGTGACTGACCCACGTAAGACGGCTATCAAAAACTAAACCCAGAAACCTGATGTCAGAGAAACAGCAATCAACTCTCCGTTTAGAAATACTTGCGGAATGAAAGGCAGAGAGAAGACTACTCATTTTGTTTTCTCGAGCAAAAAGATAAAGCCTGTATCTTGGACCAAGCTACAAGGCGAGATATTGTGTTCTGTAATAATCTCTCAACTGTGGCTGTTGAACGGGACGCAATATAAATAGCGAAATCATCAACAAATAGTGAGCATGAGACTAGTGGTTGCACACATTTAGTAATGTTGTTGATGGCAATAGAGAATAACGTAGCATTTAAAACACTTCCTTGACTCACTACATTTTCCAAGGTGACGCTTTCCGATAGAGAATCTCCAACCCTAACACGGAATGTTCAGTCATTTAAGAATTCCTGAATAAACGCAAGCATATTGCCCTTGATTCCCCATTCTGTAAGCATGTTAAGAATTCCAAGTCGTCAGGCTTTGTCAAACGCTTTTTTAATATCAAAAAAGATAGCGGTGAGGCGCTGGCGGAGAAGGAAAGCGTTTTGGACAGCTGATTCCAAAGACACTAAATGGTTAATGGAAGACCTTCCTTGTCGAAAACCGCATTGTTCTAGAGATAAAAGGTTACGTTTCTCCAAATACCACGTAAGTCTGTGGTTTACCATTGTCTCCATTACTTTACATAACACGCTTGTCAAGGAGATAAGGCGGTAGTTTGAGGGACTTACTTTATCTTTGCCAGTTTTAGGTACTAGTACGACAATGGCTTCAGACCAGGCCGAAGTGAAAACTTCGGAGGAGAATAAATTATTATAGATATTCAACAGCTGTGTTGTAGCGCCGAATTAGGAAGGTGCGTGAGCATGCTCAAACGAATGTTATCAGGTCCAGGGGAGGTGTCTTGTTAGTTCTTAAGTGCGCGTAACAACTCACTAAAAGAAAAAGGGGTGTTTAATTCACCGACCGAATCACCAATGTTTAGAGGTAATAATTCTTTTTGAAATTTATGCTTGTGAAATTCCTCACTATATGCTGAGATGAGGGAAACTGACTGGAAACAATGTGACAACTTATTTGCCACAGCCGAGGGTGTTGTTATGAGCTCTCCTTCATGAATGACCGCGAGAATGGATTGCTTTGGAGATCCACAGATTGTACGGATCTTTTTCCACACAGTAGATGTGGGAGTGGTACGTGAGATGGTGTCCACGTAATTCCTCAATGGCTTCCTCCTAGAGTCTATGAATTTTCGACGACATTCCGCTCTCGCTTTGCGGTATAAAGCTAGGTTTTCACTGGTTGGCCTGCGGTTAAATTTCCGCAGTGCCTGCCGTCGTTTACTAATGGCGTGTTGGCAGTCGTCATTCCACCATGGAACGGAAGGACGTCTAGGGTTTCCTGATGTTAATGGAATATGTTTATTTGCATTCTCTAGTATCAGAGACGTAAAGGAGGAAAGTTCATCTAGGGCGTCAGCACCTTCATCATACTGTGAGGAGACGGCATTTGAATAACCATTCCGAACTGCCTTCTCCACAATCCATCTCCTTGATCTTTTATTCACCATCCTTTCGACCTGAAAGCTTATAATGATTGGTCTGTGGTCGCTACCAAATAGATCATCACAAGCAGACCAATCAAGCCGAGGGAACAAATCCGGTGAGCAGAAGGAAAGATCGATGTTTGACAGTGTTCCAGTCGATGAGGACATGAAAATATATCATCTATCATTCAGTAAACAAAGGTCCAAGTCTTGCCTTACTCGATTTATCAAATTTCCTCGAGTGGATCTCAGATTTGACCCCCACGAAATATGGTGATCATTGAAGTCTCCTACTATTAACACCGGTGAGGGTATTTGGGCAAGGAGATTTGAGATTTCTAGAGCACTGAAGTCAGAGTTCGGTGAAAGATACAGATTGCAAATATGCAATTTAAACGGGATGGTGATTTTAACAGCAATAGCAAGAATAGGTGTAGCCAGTGATACTTTACTAGCTACGACCTCACTTCGCATGAAAATGGCGACACCACCACTCTCTCTGCTATCTAATGCGCAATCGTAACTCTCACCTATGTAACCTCTAAATGTAACTACATCTTTTGCTAATAGATGTGTTTCTTGGAAACACATGATTAACGGGTCTTGTGTACGCATCAGTACTCTAACATCTTTAATGCGGGACCGAAGACCTCTAACATTCCACTGAATTATGCTCATAAATAAAAAGTAATTTAATTAACTAATAAAAATAAATATATGTAAGATTTAGTTGTAGGTGATACGGTTTTTTTTCTTCGAATTTTTGATTTTGAGGAAATCAGATGCCCTGGGATCGGGAGATTCCTCTACCATATCCTCCAGCATACGTGGTGTTGGAGGGGGAGATTTTGGTAACTGGGACGATGTGGATGACGTCCCAGGGGAAGTTGTTGTAAGGGCTTCGTTAAGAGGAAGCTTATTTGGTGGCTTACCACCGGATATATTTGCTCCTCCTCGTGTAGGCAAAGCTTTGGAAATAGGAGCATTGAGAGGGATCCCAATATTGGATTCACTTACTGCAGATAGACGCTTTTTGTTCGTCTGAGTCAGCTCAGAAATTGTGGCTGTAAGTGAAGCAACTTGATCAGATAGTATCTGAACAAGTTTTTTCAGCTCATTGCAGGATCCGCCCTGCTGATTGCCTACGTTTTCAGGAGCCTGCCTTTATGTTGCGGCAGCAAAGGTCACATCCGGTTTAACTAGATTTCTGGAATTGATGGACTTTTTATATTCCCTGCTTGCTGCCGGAAAAGAAAGTTTCTGTTCGGTAGCAATTTTGAGAATTGCCTTCTCTTCTTTGAAAATTGGGCAATCTCGGAAGCGTGCTGTATGAGAACCGCCGCAGTTCGCACATTTTTCATCTTGTAAGCAGTTAGAGTCAGTGTGTCCTTCGTTAGAGCCATTCACCCATCGGCACGATAGTTCCCACCTTGTGTTACGATTGCGATTCGTAAGTTGTTGCAATATCACTGATTGTATTTGTAGGAAGAAGTAGTGTAGAATGTTGTTGTGTAGTTGTGGAGTTGTATATGTTGTGAGTTGTGTAGTGTTCTTGGTGTGGAGTATGTGTATAGTGTAAAGTGTTCTGCAGCTCAGTGTGTAATGGGAAGAAAAGCTGCAGAGGCTAGGGCCGTGGGGACGGCAACTCCCAACGTCTTAAAGAATAAGACTCCCCGTCGGGGTCCAGTTAATTGAAATAATATTTATACACGTAAATATTCATATAAGAATATATTTTAAAATAAATTACCATTACTTAAACATTATCAATATTTTAAATAAGTACCAATGTTTAATAAAAACAAAATTCATTAATTGGAGGTTTTTTTTTTATACGAAGATTCCATTTTGAATATTCCACTGATTTATATCATTTCAATGTTACAAAAAAATTGATAAATAGCAAACCCATATATGTGAATAAACTAGATTAGCAGTAATAATATAAACAGGAATTATACATGTAGCTATGCGATAGGATATATTTTACCGAGGTTAACTATCTTTTGATTATATTGCTTCTTAGATTTCTTAAATTATTTGCTCATGTCAAGTTTTTTTTTTACTACTAAATATCAAAGTCGGATTGCTTTCAAATTACATAAAAGATTATTCATCAATAAATCTTTGAGATACTAATTACTTAACTGCTTCGTCAATGGAGTTATTAATCTTACTATTATTAAATAAACCTAACCTAATTTGAAAATGGGAACGATTTTACACCTTGCCGGCAAAATGGAACAAAAAAATAAATAAATAAACAAAAATATTGAACATTTGTATACAAAAATCAAATCTCTACGATGATATGTTAATTGAAAAATATCGGGGAAGGTTTAACAATAATAGGTGAAGATAAATTAAAATAAATATAAATAAGTAAACATATATCTCATAATATAATAGAACACTGTAATTATATTCTCAAGTTTGATTGTAAATAAATATTTAAAAAAGCCGTAACAATATCTGTTCAATTATAAACTAATAAAGTTTAGTGAGTATTCCAATACCCATTTCTGAATTCAAGGGGTGAACACAGATTGTACACAATCATACGATTCTCTGGTGTTTTTGTAGGTGTACCATAATAACACTGAAACAATTGTTTATTGACTTTTTATTATATTTTATATTCTACAAGAGGTCTTCATTGATCATAGGTACTTAATCAGACTACATACAAAATATAATTTTTTTACAAAAAATTATGTATTTTTCGAAAATCTTCGTGTTTTTCTTCAAAATCGAGACTTGTAAGGTTAAAATCCTAGAAAAAGGAGTTACTATTATACGGATTGGAATACTAGACGGTGGATACCGGTGTTCTTTGGGGATTGGGTTCATTTAACCACATATCTCAGGAATTATTCTCAGAAAAATGAGTTTATGAAACATAGGGAAGTTTATGAAAATATATTGCGATGGAAATCGCAACATACAGCCCAGGCAAAGTGGTGATAGTGCGTGGATGTTAGCGTATTTACATATATATGAATATATTCTATAAATAAGTACTCCCTCTCCGAATCATGAGACCTTGCCGATGGTGGGGGGGATTGCGTACTCAGTGATACAGAGTAGCTGGACCGAAGGTGCAACCATGTCGGAGAGGTAC
>JAAAKQ030244994.1:0-11031 GCA_010016005.3 Zanna intricata | reverse complement strand
AGAGAGACTTTGAGAGAACGAGGGAGAGAGCATCAACTATAATGTAAACAATTACACATTCTCGTTTCGTTTACAAGCTACTTTATTCGTATACTACATTTTTTAACTTTTTCTAAAAACAGAAACTATACTTTCCACTTCATAGGATAAGTAGCTTAAATTAATTAAAGATGAGTTGGTTAATCTGGTTGGAAAAAAAATTCATACTTTGAATGATTTGCAATTTTAATAATTATTTTAAAATTTTATTGAATTTAATATTCTAGCCAATTAAACATTGAAATAAAATCCTAATTTAAAAAATATCATTCAGTTAAAAAATACAAAATATATTACAATACCTATTCTTAATTCATAAATATTCACAGGAAATAGAATAACAATTAAAAAATTGCATACTAGCATTTTATCTATACCCTAACTTCGACTGACCGATTCATCAACGCCCACCAAAAACTACTGAAGATAAATTGATGAAAATTTGTTTAAATGTTCTTCTTACGTGTAAGTGCACAATAAGAAAGGATATTTTTTTTAAATTCCGAGTTTCAAGGGTTAAAATGGAGTAACAATGTAATTTACTATCTTTTTTTAATTTCTCGGTAAGAAATGAAGATATCTACTTGATTTTTTGTGCGTGTAATTCTCATGTAAATATTTAAAAAATTTCTAGATTTTTCGAAATTTTACCTTGAAAGAGGTGAAGAAAGGAAAAAAACATTCGAACAACATTTGAAACTGGAGCTTGCAAACACTCTTCATATAAATATCGAAAAATTATTTTCGGATTTTTTTTAATTTCAATTTTTTAAGGAATGCGACCGGGTACGGCTTGGCGGCTCAACCAATACAGCCACTGTTACCGTATGTGCAACGCGATGACTCAACTGCCTTTGGTTATTTGACTAAAAAACATAAAAGTAATTTAAAAAATAAAATGAGAAATGAAGTACGGTCACTTTCTAGTGGTGTTTGTCGGGTAACGCTACGAGCCATACAAAATACTTTTTCTTGTACTTCGTACGGATAACCAGTTTTAACGGATAACTATTTTTAAGTTGGAGGCCGACTGTTTTGAAATCCACATTATAACATCACTCAAAGTTAAGGCCTGTATTGACCGAACTGTTGCTGTGAAGAAATTACACTACACTGATAGTTATTATAAACTGAACAGGCATTATCATTATTATTCTTACAAGCATGATTTTATTGAACACAGAATAGTTCAGGGGATAGAACCCTCTGGTTAGACAGAAAGGGCGAACGAAGCGAGCCTTGACTTTTCTTTTTTTAATTTTTTTTTCATATTTCGTTACCATGTAATGCTATACTCTACGTTAGTTTTAATGTTTCTTTCTAATTCCTTGATATGTACTATCTTGACCAACAAAAGCAAGGTTCTATTTTAAATCGATATTTCATTATTTGTCTGTCAGCGATGTAATTACAGCGAAAAAAATTTTCTGGTTAATATATTCTTGTAAATGAATGATTGAACCTGAACACAGGCTGTATTAATTTTTTGGTAGGGGAGCGGGTAAAGCGGATACAGAGACATCGTTTGTCCGCAAGTGGCAGGCAGGATGGGATCAGTTGACGAAACGCAGGTGACTCTACAGACTGATTCCGGACCTTTAGTGATGGCTGTTCCAAAGACAAGGGTAATGGGATACGAGCCGACTCAGTTCCTTACCGGTCTCGGGTATTTTAAAGCATACCTAAGCGCGCGGACTGTGAGATTCTCCACGGAATGTGACTGTTACGGGGAGGGAAGGCAACAGAAGTACAGGGGCTGAATAATTTCTTTTGAGTCTCCTTAGAGGGCAAGTCCCCGCCTACAAGGTCGAATTTAAATTTAAAAAGAAAACTGCGGAACCCCGATGGGTTCAAGACGTGGGGCCAATAATGGTGTTGTGGTTGGAGAAAAGACACATGGGAGCTGTGTAATACCGTAAGGTTGGTCCGGTATCTCATGTCTTAGCGTAGAAAAGGTGGAGTTTTAATGAGTATACTCACAAGGGAGAGACCCACAATACCATGGTGTCTATGAAAGATTTCCCCTCCGACGACGAAAAAACATCATAAACAATCTTTTTCGTCAATATCCGTCGACGAAAACACATTCTCAATAAACATCGTAAAAAAATGTTTTTCGTCAATATCCGTCGACGAAAAAACATTCTAAATAATCATCGCAAACAATGTTTTTCGTCAATATCCGTCGACGAAAAAACATTCTCAATAAACATCGTAAACAATTTTTTTTTGTCAGTATCCGTCGACGAAAAAACATTCTCAATATACATAGTAAAAAATGCAGTATCAAACCAAAACTCGTTCCTTTCTATATTATTTTATAAAGAACTTATTGAAACAGCAATAAACGTAACATTTTTGGGGAAAACACGGGAAACAAGATTTTTGCAGCTTTTTTATACAATAATTATGGTTTCTAGAACCTCAACAAGGTAGTTTTGTTGAGATATTCTTGTAAAATGCGCGAATTGTAAACGATGAAACGCTACCATTATTCTGGCTCTCAAGTTTTAGGACGTTTCATCCAATATTTTGGCAATGGCGGTCCTTAAAATTGTCTATCTTTATACCGGTTATAGTATCAAAATGATTTTTTCACATGGTTCGACATTGTAAAAATATTGGACAAACCTTTGAAAGATGACGAAGCTCAAGATAAGGAGGATATTTTAATTTATAATCCGTACATTCAACAAAAGCGTTTGTCGAGATTCATGTGACGGGAAATATCGTATTCACAAAAAAACCACAAAAATCTTGTTTCATTTTTAACAATTTACTCCATATTTACCCTTAATGTTTGTCTAGAAAAACGTCCACCTACTATTTATTACAAACCGTTATACCTTTCTCGGCATACTCTTAAATACTTTTGATAAACTTAATTTTTATCTTTTAACGTGGATCCATAAATAAAAAAAAATAAAACAATGGAAGTAGTTGCAAATAAAGTGATGTATTTCCAGCATTGGTATCCGATGTCCCTGAAAACAATGTTAAGAATATTTTTGGCACAAATTAAATCTTTCACAGTCAATTAAGACTGGCGATTCCGTTCCGTGCTTTATTTTATTTATCGTACAGTTAATTTAATTTAGTAACAGAACTCATTTCATTAAATCCAGTAAGAAAATAATGAGGTTTAATGTTTATAAACTTTTAGTACTAAAATTTTTTCTCTTTACAAAAGGTCTTCTCGTTTATTCCACTTTTCTTTCCATATCTTTTTTACTTATTCATTTTTTGTTGTAATTTTACTAATTTATTACCAAAATTAAAAAAAAATAATAATATTGCTTTATGTAAATACATACTCCTTTTTATCCCCTTTTCTTTTATTTACCTTTATTTTTATTCATTTTCAAATTTAATTTTTCTATTGTTTACATTTCTTCGAGCAATAAATTCATTTCATTCAAATGCTCTTAAAAATTATTTTTTGTTTCGGTTAAATTTTAACATCTTTATTTTCTGTATTTGGATTAGTATTCAGTTTTCAAATTTTCTTAATTAATATATTATTCAGATGTTTAACTTACATTACTCAATATTTTCTCTATAATATTTCAATTCATAGAAAATATTTCTCTTCAATGAGAATCCCATTAAGTGGAATTTAGTGCATTTCAATCCACGATAGCAGTTCCTCCTCGCTTAGTATTTCATATCTTAGAATGGGAATCATTAATGGAATCGATAATTTGAGTACGCTTTACTAACATAAATGAGGTCCAAGAATAGATACAATTATGTTAGCATTAGTTAAATGGAAATATATAATTAGTACTTCAGTCTATTACTTTTTGTTCGTTTGTTTATTTTTCTCAATAAATAAGAGATATACAACTTTAATATATCCAAAGCGTTACAAAAACACGCACTTTATGTTGGCTGCTTACGCATATAACATCATCAGTCTGTTGTATAATATGAGAAGCTATCTTCTATTTTTGACTCTTCCATTAAGGCAACGTCTTATGTTAGTTGTTTATAAATCTCTACTGGATGAAAAGCAGCTTCGTACAATATCCCCCCTTGTACACTTTTTTTTAATCACAGTCGCTCAAATGTTCCAGTGTTAAAATATTTCACCCAAAATATGAATAGTTATTTGAAATATATATATGTTTTTTTCTTATATAATGAATTTTTTATTTCTTTTTTTAATTTCATGTGGAATTTTTTTTAGTGATTTATGTATTGTAGCTATTCCTAAGCAAACACAAAAACTTGCATATACTTATTTGTATTGAAAGATAAATCTAGTATTTTAATGATTCAGAAAAGATATTTAATCCATTCACATATTATTTTTTTTAACAAATCCGTATAACACAGAAAATTAAGTAAATGATTTCAAAGGCCATAGGGGTGTCGATCAAATTCGTAACAATACGTTTAGATAGGCTGTGAAATCTAGTTCATTACATAAAAATAAAAAATCCAAAAGTTATATACGGTAAAAGATGGATCACTATAAAATAAGTTATTACCCAAGAACTTTAAAAAAAAATTTGTTAAGATCCATTTCAAAACATTAATATCTGTAAAAAAAGATTTGTTGATGTCATATTGAACGGTTTATTTATGACAAATTAGTAATTCTTTGAAAGATTTCATCCTTCTTAAAAATTAATTTAACGAGCTGAGCTAAACAAACACGAAATTGAATTAAAAAATTGAAAATTAAAGAAAGTACAAAACAGAATTTTTGATCATAAATATTTATGAAACGAAATGTGATATGGACACTACATGACTTCCTTGTACGCCTATTAAGTTACATATATAAACATTTTTTTTTTAAATGAAAGTACATAAAATTTTATTTCATAAATAACTTCTAATGTTTTTTTTTCATTTTTTTTCATTGTTATTTAATTATAATTTAATGTAAAAGTATTTTTACTATCAGAAATTAATAATTATTAATAAATAATTATATTTACATAAAAAAAAAAGGTAAAAAAAAGGAAAAAAGAGGAAGTCGGATTTGAACCGATGTCCTTCCTCTTGTAATAATCAAATATTCCATTAATTAAAATTTTTTTTTGCTATAACTCTGGAACCAGTGAAAATAACAACCACTTATGATATATCACTGAAAAGCTCTCAATGAAGACTTATTACTGCAGTTAAGAAAAAGTCCAAAATCCAATTTTTTGGGCACTTTTGAATCAGTCGATTGCAATCAAAAGGGAAGGTGCACAACTAGATGTTACAACAGCCCTAAATTCAAAATTTCAACAAACTACAGCTCTTTTTTTATCTGTTTAGCCTCCGTAACTACCGTAAGGTATTACTTCAGAGGATGATGCGAATGAAGTAGATTGAACCAACCCGGTGGGTTAACAAACTACAGCTAATCGTTTTGTAGTATACGTACTTTTTTAGTAAACGTCACGCCGAAACTAGTGAAAATGGATTCAGTGGTGGTCAAAATGAATAAGTCCGTCGAAATCTGAAAACCAAAATTTTTCACGATCATAATACTTGCTTTACTTCGTATAAGGAGGTAAAAATAGCTAATACTAAAAATAATCGTTCTGTATTAGTAATATGAAAGCATTATTTTCAGGAACAATGGACATATCACAGACTGATAATAGTTGCAAAGAAGGGGGATTAGCGAAAGTAATTTTTCTTTAAAAAAGTACCCCAGAGGAAAACGATGAAAAACAAATTTAATGAAAATCGATTACACATTTGTTTTTAATTCAGTACAGAGAAATAAAGGCTAGTATGTAAAATAGAAGGAGAACGATCTCAAAGATATATATTAAGTATAAAGACATATATTAAAGCTTAAATACTGAAGTAAGTAATAAATAATCACTAGAAGAGATGGCGCTGTGACATTAGAAGGATGTATGATGTCGTATATTAATCTTAGTGTATAAGATTAATCTCTTGGAAGAGAACACTGTAAAATATTTGTATTAAAACAGAATAATAAATATTTGTCAGCAAATCCTACTGCTGAACGACTAAAAACTGAACGGGCAAATATTAAGACAGCCATTAGGAAAGTTAGTGAGGAAGTAATGAGCAAATGCGTGAAGAGTAGAAGGTCTACGAGTTAGGAATGAGAACTTGGAAATGGTAACAGAGGAAAAGAAAAGAGCGTTATCACAAATATTTGCAAACTAAACCTGAATATGATGATCAGTTATACGATTAGCAGAAGAGAGATATTGCAACAAGGGCTGTTCAAAGAGCTCACAGAAATAGCTGAAAGACATTCGTACACTCCTTGGAGTATAATCTACATGGTCGACAGGCTTACGCGTACAAAATATTGAAGATATTGAATAAAAAGGAGAAAGACTGTGTGAAATTGGAGATGATCTTAGAACAGGATTGATTAGAAATTTTCGTAATCTTTGGTGTGATGAGGGTTATGAAGTTGATATTGTAGACCGGGCTGATATGGATTGTGATTCTGAATCAGCACCGGTGGATTTAATCGCTTTGGAGGAATTAATTGTAGCGTTAAGATTAATTCGGAATAGGGAGGCGAGTGGATGTGATCGAATTAATGAAGAATTATTAAAATACTGTGGTATTCTTTTGAACTATAAATTTCCTTATTCAATCAACATGTTTAGATTGCAGTCGGTTTACCTCAGAAATGGCTAATCTCTGAAGAGCAACCGATTCACAAAAAAAGGGAGTAGAAATAATTGCGAAAATTATAGAGGTACCTCTTTACTAAACTCAGCATAAAAAATATTCTAATATCATTGCAGCAAGAGTACAGATGATTGCTGAGGTTCGATTGTAGGAGGAACAAAGTGGTTTTAGAAGAGGAAGGTCTTGTATGAACAAAGTATTAATTTGACAGCAGATAACTGAGAAAAGACGGACATTTCAATTAGAAACCTGTATCGCTTTCGTCAACTTGGAGAAGGCTTTTAATTATATGAACAGAGGTTTATTGTGGTAAATATTGGAATTAAAGGCTTACCATTTGAGTAAGATTATTAAGAGCTTGTATAATGAATAGTCTAAGGATAACCAAAGGAACCAAATTTTTAAACATTAGTTTAGGACATACATTAACCATCCTAAACTAATAGATGATCCGTAGATTTGCATCCTTTTTTTTGGATGTTATTTATCATTCATACTACTTTTTTTAACAAACTCATTTAATTTTTAAGCGAAAAAGACAAGCGCCACTTGGTGTGATGTTAGGTAATACTTTTTGAATCATTTATTATTTGCTGGAGATATGGATATCCTTGCTGAAACTGAAGACGATTACAAATGAGTTTGTTAACAATTAGTAAGACCGCTGTGGATTGTAACAGTAAAGTCTTTACCAGTAAAACGAAAATAATGACATTCAAGAGAAAATTGGTTAGAACTGAGATAATATTAAATGAGGTAATCCTTGAACAGGTTCGTTTACTTACCTGGGTTGTCGTTTAACTTTTAAAGAGAGTGATATAGATAAATATACAACAAATCAACAATAATAAATATAACAAGTTGAATAAATTTCAAACAATTTGTGGAAATAATCGGAAGAATCTCAGAAATAAAGCTAGCATTGAAAGTTAGTTAAAAGTTTATAAAATAATGGCAGTGCCAACTTTTTTTATTTTATGAAAGTGAAGCCAGGGTGATGAAATCCGTAAAGGGAGATCGACAGTAGATGCTCTGAAGAAAGTTATAAAGTGGATTAGTGATTGCAGAACCGGCTTCAGGAGAGCCAGAACGATTCCGCTGATGGTCCTCTTGGATATCAAAAATGCATTTAATAGCGTATCATGTACAACAATAATTGATGCATTGACGCTAAAGAACATTAGCCCCTATCTTATTGTCACCATTGCCGACTACCTAAAGGACAGAGAAATAATAACAAGAACAGAAGATGGAGAGCCAGCATTTATTATCCAACGGGGAGTTCCGCAGGGTTCCTCGTTGAGCCCCTGCTGTGGAATCTGATATTTGACCAGGTTCTTCGTCTGAGTTTCGCAGTGGCGGTCTCCCGCGTCGCCTATGCGGACGATCTAGCAGTTCTTGTGTCAGGGGATTCTGAGGACGAGAGAGAGCTGGAGGCATAAAAGGCTATAAGGAAAATAAGTGTGTGGCTGAGGGCCAAGGGTCTGCACTTGCCTCCTAGGAAAACACAGACTGCGGTCATTGTGGCAGAGACGCATCAGGCGTATTATAGTAAACGTAGACGGGGAGAAAATCGAGTCTACTACTGGCATTAAGTACCTAGGTGTTAGTCTCACAATCCCGGCTCAACACAAAACATTTGCAATCTGTTGTAGCAAGGGCAGAAATAGCGGTGAGTAACCTGAATAGGCTAATGGGTAACCACTGGGGCCCAAGACCTCTAAAAAGAAAACTAATAATGTCGGCCGCAATAACAGTAATTTTATACGCGATCCCGGCATGCTTTCCGACTTTTGATGTCAGAAGGAACGTTAGAAGAGTTACTTCACTGCAGAGAAGGATGGCGATTAAGATAATCTCCAGTTATCGGACTGTCTCGGCCGAGGCGGCCGGGGTGATTCCTGTTGTTCCCCCGGTCCGTCTTCAGGCGAGACAGATTAATAGAGTTTACGAGGGCGTGGAAAGAACTGATGCCGTAGCCATGCCTAGAAGAATGGCAGGAGCAATGGGATATCACACCCAAAGGTGCATGGACAAGGAAGCTCATTCCGAGGCTGAAGCCGTGGCTGAAGAGGGGGCATGGAGATGTGGGTTTCTTTCTCGTCCAACTCCACTTTGTTCACGGGGACTTTAACGACTATCTCCATAGGTTTGGAAAGCGCAAGTGGAACAAATGCCTCTATTGTGAACTGAGGGACACGCCACTCCATACGTTCTTCAAATGTGATAGATGAAAAGGCTCAAACATGATATACACTTTACATGGATCTCTCTCGAGATTACTGTAGAGTTTATGCTACAGGGGAACGAGCAATGAGTCGCCATCGAGATACTTACAACGCATATTCTGAAAGAGAATGATAAATGACCTTGGAACATGAATTGAGTACTCTTAAAAAATATATATATATAAATTTTTGGGTCCATATGGGGAAAAGACCCGAAACGGTGGAGGGGTGACCATATCCGTATAGACACCCCCATTAAAGAGGGGCTCGGGAACGGTATAGCCAGATCTGGTTCACCTCGCTCCTGATGTTAGAGGTAATGGCAAAAGAAAAAGATTTAGACCCGGCGAGCCAACCGACAGGCCGGACGTACAGCCGGTAGGTGGGGAGGTCCGTTAGAGGCAAATGACACTCCTCCGGATTAATTTTTCCTTAATTGCTGGTCCGGTCCGAGGGAGTAGGGAAAAAGTATCGTATGATTAAATCTCGAGATTAGAGTAGGATCCAAGGAGCCAAAATGGGTCTTTCGAGAGGACTGCAGAGATTGAGGCGTTTGAAGAGAATAAAAAATTAAGATATTCAGATACATTTAAATATTTTCTCCGTTAATGAAAGTTTTGATTTATATACATGTAAATGGACAGAGAGCTTGAATCGTATGAAAGAAGACTGAATTCCGAGACGAGTTCTAGTTTACATTTCTTTATAAGAAGACGTGATAAAGGCAGACCGATTAAAAGATGGAGTTGCAACAAACACATCAATGACCTAACCCATGTCGAAAATTATGAATACTAATTTCTGAAGTTTTCATTTATACTTCATTGTTCTTTAGATTCCTAGAAAAATAGCTAATTTATAATCAGTATGTTTGCCTACTGTAGCTCCAAATTGGTGTAACCATTTTTCATGAAATAAGGTAAATTTTTATCTCAAACGTCTGATTTACATTGGAAACTTAAAAATTTGGAAAAATATTAACAAGTTCATAAAACTATTTTTTTGTATAGAAAAATCTTCCCAGAAATTAGATTGGTGTATAATTCTCTATTCATAATATATAATATATTTATTTATTTTTCCTTCGTTCTGGTACATTGACGTAATTCAGGAAGGGTATTTTCGTTATAATTTCTATTTCTTCTTCAAATTAATTTTTCACTTCCTACATGTGAAATATTTTCAATAAGTAATCATCTACGGTAAAGTTTAATGCTTGAAGATTTGTCTTAAAAAAAAATAATAATATATGTCCGTGAATGTGCGCGCGCATGTTTGCGTATATGCTTACGTATGTATACATAACAGTAAAAAATTTGTAATTTGTCGTTAAATTTATAACTTGAGGGTAAAAAACATCATAAAATTTATATGGTTGCCCATGAAACGGTGCCAGCATAAATGACATCAAGAATAAGATACACCCTGTACGATTTATTTATTCGTGTTCGCGTGCTTGTGTCTATGTATACATACATGGATATGAGTGTGGGTGGTAATATCTGGAAGAGTTCATTATCGCGTGCTGTTTTTAGAAAGACAGTAAAGCTGTCCCTGTACAACTGTATTAAATTTTTTGATTCGAATTAATTATTATTTAATGCAATGATTAAAAGATTGAACTTGGGATCAATCGTTAACAAATTTTTACAACAATTAAAAGTTTGCATAAATATTTTATGTAGCAGAAGTTTCACAAATAAATTATCGCGTTGATTATAACAGATTGCTGATTTTTTTTCGGTTTACTGATAGGTACGATTATAAAAATAAAATGAAACCCTAAAATATAAAATGTATTGTTTTAAATAAAATTTATTTTTTATAGTTGCTGCTGCCTTCTGCACAAACAGTATATCTCTTAAGACTGATAATAAACGGTCTTCCTAGAGAAACTAGAAAGTGCTTCCTAGAAAGTCTTCCTAGAGAACTGTAGAAAATGCTTTGGTATAGAAGTTTTTACAACTTTTTATTATGTTTTGGGAGTAACATTCTTTCTCTCTTCTAAGACTACGACAACCTTTATCTAAATATTTGATTTTTCATCTTTATATTTCATTATTATAACGTTTCATTTCCACAATTAAAAAAAAACTAAATAAAATCAGTAATTTTTATGAATTTAACGTTT
>JAAAKQ030244982.1:5556-22852 GCA_010016005.3 Zanna intricata | reverse complement strand
ATATATATATATATATACAGTATATAAAAGTATTCTGAATTTTTCTGACCACAAAACATAGAATAAGGATTAAACATTTTTGAAATGTTATCATGAAATAAAGTTTTCCATTAAATCAAACTCCTTCAGTGTATTTTTAACACGATTCATGTATTTTTAACCTAATATTTAATTAGATAAATTTTTCCTGAAAATTATTCCTTCAAATTTCAAATTAAATGTAAATTAGTAAAGAATTTATTTTATAAATTTTCAAAGCAACTTAAATCTTTTTTTTTGTTTAACCTCCGGAACCACCGTTAGGTATATCTTCAAAGGATGAGATGGATGATTTGTAGCGTGTATGAAAAATGCCATGCCTAACCCGGGACCTCCGGATGAAAGGCCGAGACGCTACCACTCGCGCCACGGAGGCCGGCAAGCAACCTAAATCTAATTGCTTTTATAAAAATTATTTTTTAGACTTTTCAAAACGTAATAAAACGTGATTTCATTTACATCAATATAAGTTCAAAACAATTAATAAGAAAAGTGGTTTAATAGAACTATAAAGGTTCCTTCAGACCAACACGGAATAAAGTCTACGAACTTGGACAGATTATATTTCTGATTGTATCAGAAAGAGCTGTCTAGCGGTGAAAATACGAACTTGACAATTCATTTATGTCGCCAAAGAGAGTGCTAGCTATCGCTAAGGATCGATGCCCAAGAATGGTTTAAAAAATAATAATCTGTAGAAAAGTTGATAGAAACTTTACGTAAATATCCAATTTCATATAATTAATTGCATGAGAATTAAAAAAAATAAATATATATAAGGAATAAATAAAAAGGTCCTGAAGTTGTTCTAAATTCTCATACGCCATATTTTTAAATTCACGTACTTTTCCTGTACGTTAATATCACGGATTCACCACCGTATATTCCTTATAAATATCAGAAACAATTAACAATCATAATTAAAACATACCCATTCACACTTTTTCATCTTAACTTTAACGAGTAAATAGTGTCAATAGATGTAAATAATAATAGTAATAACAAAAAAAAAAAATTATATCTAGTTTGTACATGAATATGAGATTACCTAAATATAATGACCTCAGAATGAACAATCAGAAAACATTAGAGTAAACAGTTAGGTATCCGTATTGCAACAGTACTTTTTTTTATAGAAATCTTTTTATTTCTTTTTTTTTTTTCAAGTCATATAATATATGTATGTGCCTTTTCATTATCTGATGACGAGTATATGTTTCAAACGTTAATGAAACTGATGGGTTGTGTATGAATGAACTCATGGATTTCGTAGCCGTTTTACCTGTAAGACGTTTTACATATTCTGTAGCCGTTTTACATACCTTTGAGACGCTTAATGCTAGCAGTTTTATGAACACAAGATTTTTATTTAGCACTGAATTTAAAAAATTAAGTTCTATAATGAAAATGAATTAACAATGTGTGAAAGTAAAATAAAAAGCTAAACGAAATATTATTAGTTCAGTCGCTGAACAAAAAAAATAATCATGCTAATAACTTTAGCAATTATTTTTTCACAAACACTGGCTGAAGATTGTCAAGGAGTTTCTTCTAACTTGTAATACATCTTCTTATTTTATTTATATTTATCGTCTGTTCGAAGGGAAGACGATAAAAAAGAAGTTTAGCGAAGATCAACACTATTTCCCAACACTTTTCCAGTTGACTATTTTATTATTAATTGCGAAAGGTAAGATATACGGAAATAGCAGGACAGGCTAACGGTAGTATGCCTAACAAACAGATACAGTGAAACTTTGAAAAATGGATGCATCTAATGTGTAGCCGCTGAGAAGTAGGACAAAAATTATGTACGACGTCAGGAGTAGATCCCGTTAAATGTGGAGGGAGATACTTTGCTCGGTCCATGCAACGGTAGCTTAGCAGCTGGAAGTTCCCTTCCCCACCAGCTCATCACAATATCATACAATATCATTTACTATATTACCGTAAAGAAGCAGTCGCTCTAACCACGACACAATAGCGTTAATTAAACAGGAGTAAATAACTAACTAATATATTCCATTAGTAAAATTCTTAACTCTTCTTTGTATTCTTCTGTTTTTTTTTGTATGAAAGTACTGTATGTGTAAGAAGCTACATGCTTTATTTTTTTTGTTAACCATAATTATTTATTATTAAGCCAGTTAGTCGTAAGAAAACAAGTTTTTTGAGTATGTTCTTAGTGTTAAACGACGAAGTTTCTTTGAATAAAACTTCTTAAAATATTCGTATACAGGTTAAGCTTAACAAATTTTCTAAGTAAAGTTTTCTGTACTAAAACATACAGATTTGAAAAATGAAACCCTCTACTCCATTTTTGACATGATCTCTATACTTTTCCCCTTTTATAGCTATTTTAGGTATATGCCTAACAACACCTTGGCAGAGCCTGTTAGCTTGTTAGCTAGTCTGGGACGGTTAGCGTCCTGGGTTCGACCCCGACAAACCCGTGGTGGCGTGCGTGATTGGCATTCCTTCATCACCGACCAAAAAAAAAAAATAATAATAATAATATTGATAATAAAATTACTCAAAATTTATGAAAATTTTATAAAAAATAATAACTAATACACATTATTTATGTCAACATCATTTAAATAGTGAGGAAATTTTTTCTTGCACAATACGATACTACACACTATTGTATGTATTATAATTCCACTATGAATTACAATACAGAGATACTAGCATTTTATTTCATTCATGGAATCTAATTATGTACGACTGGTAATCTCTTACAGCAAGTGTTGGAATTGTCCACCATTTCCCTGAAAGCAGGTCCGAATCCTATACACCATATTTTTTGATATCCTTCATAGGATATCAGGGCTAATGGAATTCACTCTTACTATTGGTTATTCAATGTCATGTGCTCAAAACAAATCTTGTGCGCGATAAAATGATCTTACTATATTTTCAATAATATAATTTAGAAATTTTTGCTTCATTAAACCATTAATCATTTATAGCATAATCATTAAATATTTTAATAAATTTCATTAAAAAAAAAAATAATTTAAAACTTTGAAGATTTACGGTGCAATCTTTGATTTGAAAGTGTATTTTCTTTTTCTTGTATTAAAAGATTTATGGTTTGAACTAAATTCTGCTGCCTCTGCTCTCAGCACAAATTTATCTTTTGAGATTAGCTTTGATTGTAACTTACGTACTCAAAATTTTATTTATACTTCTGTTTACTTTTGTAATCATAATTTTGTTATCACTGAAATAAAAGAGTTAATGACCAACCGGGTTGGTCTAGTGATAAACTCGTTGTCGTAAATCAGCTGATTTTGAAGTCAAAATTTCTAAGGTTAAAATCCTAATAAAAGTAGTTGTTTTTATTCGGATTTGAATACTAAATTGGTGTTCTTTGGGGGTTGGGTTTCAATTTATCAATACGTCTCAGGAATGGTCAGCCTGAGTACATTATCGCAGAATTTGATAAGTCACTAATAATTTAATTATTGCTGTGATTTAAATAAAAATATACCGTACGGTATATTTTTGTATATTTATATTTTTATTAATGTAATACCTTACGGAACAACCATTAGGTATTACTTCGAGTATGATTGGCTGGATTCGATTATCCTACCACTCCTAAAATATTTACATATTTATTTATTTTAATTGTTGTCTACCCATTTTTTATAATTTTCATATACTACTTATTCACGTTTCAACGAAATTTTTTAACAATTTAAAAAAAAAATATTATTGAATCCCATTATTATCTACCATCAATGATTTAAATCATTATGTGTTTACTAATTCATAATTAGCGTAGCGTAGCGTGTTAACTTTATCTCTAACGTTCTGGAATTGATCATTTCTTAATATAGTATAAATGTAGATAAAATATTCGTTATTATCTTATTGATTTACTGCAAAGTAATGATGAGTTATTAAAACATTAATGATTATAATATTTCAGCTGTTTCAGTGATGTAATTTGTGATGTATGTTTTTTTTCGTTAATTAAGGTTATGATTTCGTTGTGCTGTTATCTGCATTTATCTCATAATGTTCTTCTGTTTTAATTTTTGTTTCGTCTTTATAATTTAGATAATCTACTCCTTCAATGATTGTGAATTTTTTCAGTTGATATAAATCAGTAGTCCCAGTTTTATTTTATATGCGTTCCTCTAGCTACAAATAAAACCTCTTTCAAAAAGGTTTATTTTAATTGATACATTTGTACTTACACTTACACATTTTGCATTTAAAAAATATATCTCATAATAAAGCTTTTAAGCAAAATAATCTAACTTATTTCGTTAATTTTATATTAAAACCCCCTTATTAATACAAATATGTCATAAAATTATATGAGATATTATAACAAAATGTTATATTATTATTTTAAAGATTCTAATTTAAAATAAATCAATAATTACTACTTTTCGTCTTTAAATAACACGTGACACACAAATACACAACACATATTTTTCTTGTGACCTTTAAGTTAATTTTAATGTACCATTCCTTATTAAAATCAGATTCAAAAGATACTAGGTACAATTTAAAATTTTAACCTACATTGGATTTATTATAGTGATCTTCAATTTTCACGAATCTATAAGAAATAAAATCACTTCAATACCTCTGCATATATGAAAGGAAACAAAAATTTAACTCCCTTTTACTGAATTATCTTTATTATTTTATGGATGATTGTTTAAAAGATAAGAAGATATTTTTCCATAAAATAAGCTCTTAACAAACATAATTCAGAAGTTCAATTCATTTATTTTTGTTCTGAATAAATAAGTTGGTTGATTTAAGATAATCTTTGAATGGATTTTAAATCCAGTTGATTTCTTCCCTATATTTTTAGAAGTATCCAAAAACGTACAATTAATTTCTAAGAATGATACAGTTCAATCTCAGTTAGAACTCTGTACAGTGTTTAAAATAATTAATTTTTAAGTCATGTATTTTCGATACACGACCTACAAAAATCAAATTTTTTACTATATTTTACTCAATTCTTTGAATATCATCTATAACATCTTCTGCTCAAAGTCCCACTTGTTTATTTATAAGAAAACCTTTGATACTTATGCAAATTTTGAAGCAGAAAGCTTTTTGAAGAAACCTGTATACCTTCTATTAGATCAAACAGTACTTTACCTCATGATTACAAGATTATGCAAAAATAAAATGTTACGAAATCTGTTCATTTTTAAATTAATTCATTGGGGTTTTGCTACCATAAATACTCTCGGAGTATTTCCGACTCACAGTATAGATCCCTCTCACATATTATTTTTTAATTTCTGATCCATATTTGAAAAACACGACGAATAACAATAATAATAATTACTCGTGTGGGGTTGGCCTATCGGGCGCGTCCCCAGGTGACAGATAGGGGATGCTTGGCAGGTATGCGGGGCAGGTGGGAAATAAAATACCTCCGGCGATCAAAAAAGACATCCAAAACCAGACGCGTCTGTACTCGTATCAAGCGGCGTTCTGGCCAGCATCTGTTCCCAATTTTAGTGGCGACTGCCTTCACAAGTGTAGTATCGAAGACCCATAGGCCAGCTGGAGCTAATCCAGCAAAATCCATTTTCTTTTTTATTAATGGAGAATCTAAATTATAATTGCTGGGGCCGTAGGGTCAGTCGAGCAATGACCCTTTGGAACCGTCGTGATTTAGCTCGACGCAGGGAGTGTTGGACCGAGCGGCATCCCTCTGCGGATCGGCACCGCAAAATATGGAGATGAATCAGATAACGAAAACCTGACCGAATTAGATGAATGTAAATACATCACACCGTACTTCGCGCAGGCCACAAGGCACGGGGTAGAAATCGGAGCTCAAAGAAGTCATGGTTTTACTATTTTCGGATGAAATCAAGAGGCACCGAAAGAGAAATTTACGAGCTATGGAGAGCACGCAACCCAGATTCAAGACCCAACATCGATAGTAAGAAACAGGGTAATCAGAGACGACAGATTGAGAAGTGTAAAAAAAATTTGACGCGGAGAGGAGATTGATTCAACAAATGCGAGGCAAAAGAACTATACAACCGGGACAGGAACCTCCTTGGGCCAAACGCATCAATAATAGAATCATGCAATTGAGCATTTTCACAGCTGATTGACGATGAAATAAAGAGTGGAACGCATATCAATAAAAGAGTGATGGAGCGAATCCAGAAACTGAAAGATGAAACTGAAAGATTGCTAATGAGGCAGACCGTGTCATTATTATAGAGACCCTCCAAAAGCAAACTGCTGCGAAGGCGGAAAGAATACGACGATATAAAGAGAGAGTAACGTTCCGGAACAATAATATGATTTTCTAAGGGAATACAAAGCGGTTCTATAGAAAAATCAATGAGGAGAATAATATAAGCGGCAGCAATGTAACTGAAGAAGAAATTACGAGATTTTGGGCTGACATATGGGAGAGAGAAATTTATCGCCACGCCAGTGCAGCATGGACTAAAGATGAAGAAAAACCGTACCCGCAATTTTGAAAATATAGAAAATTCAAATGATATAAGCGGTGATGAGGTATGAGAGGCGTTAAAGAAAATGAGAAACTGGCCAGCCCAGGTCATGAAGGGGTACAAAATGTCTGGTTGAAAAGATTACACTTCTTGCATATTAAGATGGTTCAAGTCTTCAGGAAGCTATTACGGATAACTAACCGGACCTCACAATGGATGACTGAACATAACGAACATGGTACCAAAAAAAGGGAGGGGAATAGAAGATTCCCCGAAGAACTGTCGGCCCATACATGTCTGCAAGTGATGTACAAGTTATTCACTTCGATTATTTCAAATAGAATATACTCGCACCTAGACAGGAACAGGATGCTCCCAGAAGAGCAAAAAGGGAGCTAGAGAGGTTCATATGGATGCAATGAACTGCTTCTTCTAGATAAAACCATAAGCAATGATGCTAGAGGGAAGAGAAAGAACTTGACGGTGGCCTAGGTCGACTACAAGAAAGCTTTCTACAGGACTGGATTCTGAGAGTTTTGAAGATATTGAAGCACGATTCAAAGGTCATCATGTTATGCCAAGAAAATATGAGACAAAGGAGAACTTGGCTATTAATAAACAATCAGACCGGCATCACGAGAACGAAAACTATCTTCAGACGGAGAGGTATATTTCAGTGGACTCATTGTCACCTTTGCTTTTTTCTTAGCGCTAGTATCTCTTACGTATCGTCTGCGGAGTATTCTATTGAAATATAAAATGCACAAAGAGGAGGAACCATTTCGCACTTATTTTACATGGCTGATTGGAAGCTGCTCGCAAAAAGTCCGAAATCAGTGGATGATCCAAATCGTTCAAGAATATAGCACAGACATTGGAATCGAATTCAAGCTTGATAGTGCGCGAAGGTCCTTTCAGAAGGGGAACAAAGTCGAAATGCCCAAACAGGATGAAGAGATGAGAATGGCTGTAAGACAGCTGGAGCACGGAGATTTATATAAATACCTGAGTATCGAAGAGGACCCTTGAATCAAAGATATGGATGTCAAGCACGAGCTGACCAAAGAATATGTAAGGAGAGTTCTGAAAAGCAACCCAATCCCCAAAAACAAAATAACGATCGGCAGCTTGGCCTTACCTGTACACGAATACAGTTTCGGCATTGTAGAGTGGACTTAAGCGGAGGTAGAGGAACTGGATCGTAGGACAAAAATATTACTCAGAATATCTGAAATGGTGCATCCACGAGCAAACATTGATAGATAATACGTCCTGTGGAAAGAAGGGGGCAGGGTATTGTGACAAATTGGAGTGGCATATAGAAATGCAATAGTTGGGCCAGCGCAATTCCTCTTGAAGAATTGTCGCGACATGCTAGTTCGACAAAAGATTAGGATGAAAAGAAACCGAGGTACGCCTGTTAAAAGCCATGAGAATTGCCCACACATGCGCCAAAAAGCTGAGAAAAGTACACGAATTTCAAGAAGATGCTCAGATGGATGTGAAGAAAATATCCCAGGAAATACTGAGAAAAGAATGGCGTCAAAAAAATCTGCATGGACAGCATGCCATCAGAATGCAGGCACCCGGCCCCAATAAGGATTGCACAGTTCAAGGATTCCTCTAGGAAGCCATGACCTTCCTAGAGAGGACAGCTGAAAGTTGAAACCAAGACCCTGATATTGGCGGCGCAGAATCAGACATTGAGAACAATTACGAGAAATTCATCATGAAAACAAGAAGATGACTGATGCAGACTGTCCCCGAAACAATCGACCATGTCATATCGAGATGCCTGTAACTGGCAAAATTCGAGTACATGCAAAGGCACAATAGAATTTGTTACTTCGTCCATTGGATTAATTGTAACGAACTGAGGATCTACCTAAAATCGAAAAAAGTACCAGCATAACGTGGATGTTGTCTCAAACAGTAGATACACGATTACGTACGATATGGCAATCCACACCGACTGACAAATAAATACGAATTTGACATTATACTCAAAGATAATGTTGGAAGAACAGCGCTGCTAATAAATGTCTTGGTGTCTAACGACGTGATTATTACAAAAGAATGTGGAAAAGAAACTGACGTACCAAGATCTAAAGAACGAAGTTAGCAGGGTGTGGAACATGAAGACTCAGATGGTACCGATATTGGTTGGGGTCCTTGGAGCGATTCTTAACGACCATCAAGAAGACCTACAGAAAATTTCAGGCAAATTGAGAATAGAAAATATACAAGACGTGGCCCTAAATGGTAGGACACACATAATGAGAAGGTGCTGGACTAGGAAAACTCGTTCCAATATCTTGGATCCTGCACGCCCATTTGCAGTGCGCAGGTCGTGAGAAGCATGAAATGGATACCAGACAGTACCGTAACGCGAATTGATTACGTATGACATTATAGTGTAAATTATAATTCTTGTTATTCTTATTCGTATTTATAGTTTGTTACTTGTTTTTTATATATATATATATAATTTATTATCTATTTTTCTGTTTACTGTTTGCCGTAGTCATAATTGTGTCGAAGAAGAAGTGGAAGGAATGTCAAATTAAGGTTTGATTCAATGCCATAGGTTAACCATGAGAAGAAAGGATGGGTCTTTCTTCTGCGCCGCATGTGTTAACGTTCTTCAACAGATATAATATGCCTGAGAACATACATAATCTAGATGTAAGGACATTCAAACCGCAACCTATCCGATGTTTTAAGTATCAGTGTTTCAGACACACTGCGGTCAGATGTGAAAGGTAAGAAATCTGCTTGTGTGGAATGGAAACTCATGAAGGCGATCCGTGTAAAGATCATCCAGTTTCCAGTTTCTATCAACTACAAAGGGCACAATTGCCGTTCATGAAACTGTCCAGTGTACAAATTGGAGACGAACGGCGATTTAGGAAAATCTAAAAAACGCTGTAAAAAATAAGTTACCCTGAAGCGAGAAAAATTGTTAGCAGTCGATCACCTCATCCGACAACGACTTATGCAGAAGCATAAACTGCCCCTTCTTCATCCAAAATTAATGTTGAGCAGTTCCTTTCTACTCTTGCGTCACGTCTTGCTGCTATGACAGAGAGAAAACTAAGATGAATATTGATATTCAGATGAAAATTTACTCAGGGAAAGGAATAGAAGATGCAAACTTACACAAAGATAGCACAGATGGACATTATGCATAAGATAAGGAGACATCTGAAAAAGTAAAAAAATCAGTTCTTCCACTAGTCATCAGGCAAGTAACATTGTGGCAAGGGTGCAATAAAAGTCTCAGCTTGATTCAATGCAAATGCAAGTAACAATAGAGAAAACATCGGATATAGAGACTGTAACACGCAGCTATGAAACCTCCAAACCTAGAGGATACCTAAGGAGAGTGAGAGTACTTCTGTCATCCCAAATTTATCATTGGGGTGCATCAAGTTTGGACTCCACGCTAAACGCAATGAACAACCACAATAACCGCTCTATCTAGGTCGGAATCACCTGGCACCGGGCGTAGAACATTACTAGTATCTGAAAAGGAAGAAGATACTAGCAATATGTCCGAGGCCTTAGACATCCTATCCATCAGAGGTATAATCTGTAACGAGGGTGAAGAAATGATGTAAAAAAGGATGGCTGAAAGGAAAACCAAGACGATAACAAATGTAATATGTTTACTAATCTAGATTTTAGAGTTTTGTAATATTTTTTTATTATCGAAAATCATTTAATAATCTTTAGATTTTTAGTATCATCGATTGAAATAATTTGAGTCAATTTTCTTTTTTGGTTTGGAAAATGGGCTAATGACCAAAGTAGTCGATGTCCATAAACCCCGAAGAAAAAAATTAATAATAGTTAATAAATTTTCACCAATCACTGAACTGTGCAAAAAAAATCTTTGATTCCACGTGCATATTTTTTAAAAAGTTTTAGAATTGTTACATTATGAGTGGAAGACTCGAGGTTACACCAGGGCATTCTTAATAATACAAAAATAAATTCAAGAAGAAATATTCAAAAAGAGTATTCAAGAAGTAGAGGAGTAAGAGAAAGTGAAAGAGACTAAGGAGAGGCAAGGACACGACGCTAGGTATTGGTGGAAGCCCTAGATTAAAGTTGGGATGAATGATTTAACTTTGTTTTTTTATTGTATTTTGAGGAAAACGGATTAATAGCATGAAACGTTTTATAATTGGCTCGTCAAACAGCAGCAAATGAATGAACGTAGGCGTAATACGTGCAATTGCAGTATTCTTATATTTCGTCACACTGGAGTTAGTGTCGTAAAACTCATTCTGTAAAGTTCTCATATAAACAACGCACAAATAGTCGCATATTTATGTATTTGTGAGAATAAATCATTTTCAATATGACTACACTGTACCTAAATGAGTTCAATTTATTTACAAGAGGATTTAAGAAAGAAATAAAGTATAATTTAATACCTTCTTATCTTGCTTTGTTTATACTACTAACATATTATTTATTCGTCATTTATAAATTTTATAAAACTGATCGGCAAGCACTATGTGTTATCCTTTTTACGTCATTCTGTAATGAACAGATGAAAAAAATTCCCTTCGGTAAAAATAAGGAAATCATAGGCATTTAAATTTGTATGCATCTGAATGGTTATATTTATTTTTGTTTTTCTTATGTTCAGCTATTTGTATATATCTTTTAAATTATTTTTTATGTAGTCTATTGTATAGGGCTACATTGTAATTCGTAATGTACTTTGTTCAGCAAAATTCATATACACTAAGCTAATACGTATTTTATTATTAATAAGTTAGTATTTATCTAGGCTATCATTTTAATTAACTGACGTAGATATCCAATAAAAAATATTACGTATTATTGATACTGTATTATAATTAATAAATTTATTTTTCATAACAGGCAAATAGTTAATTATAGATAATTTTTAATTATTATATTTATTACTTAATTTCGGATTAATTAGTCATTATTGAGTTAAAACGCAATTCTTTTTCACTAATAACTTTTTTTTTATAATTACATCTTAAACCCAGTTATGAATTAATAAATTAATCAATTTATTTATCGTAAACGTTGTTTCCGGTACATTTATTTACGTTTTATCCTATTGAAATGTAGTAATGACTTATTACTAATATTTTTGTTATTGTTTCCTTAATTATGAACGAAATGAGCTTTGTAATGAGAATAAAAATAGTATAACTATAAATAATTCCTTTCTATGCGAAATTTTTTTTATAAAAATATGTAACTTGAATCAATAAATGATCAAAATCGATTTTTTTTCAGGGGACAGAAAGACATTTAAAATTTCCAAAAAAAAGTCACGTTAGAATTTCAGTAATTTAGAACACTCTGGAACTAATAAATCAAAAAAAAAGTTGATAAATCTACCTTCCACACTTCTGAGTGGAAATTGTTTATAGTGTGTTGTTTCTCACAGAAAATGGTACTTACACTTTTATTTCCCTGAGAGTAAAGATGTTTATTAGACAGCTAGTATATGTAATAAAAAAAAATAAAAATTAAAAAAATCACTTATAAAGCTTAGTCGTCAAGCTAATGTACAACAGTTAATTTGATTTTCAGTGGAGAAGACAACGAAAAATCAATCTATAATTTTTCTAATAAGCTTAGAATAGAATGCTTATTTTATTTAGGAATTATTGTAATATTTTAGGAGTATCTGGTATTTTATGTCAAATCACCTACGACCGTTTAATTATAGCACCTTACATAAATTAAAATGCATCCCGCTAAAAAAAAATATGATTTTTACGTATAGTGTTCTACGAAGAAACAGAGAAACTTTCATAACATGTTCAAATTGTGAAAATAATGAAAAACGTTCATATAACCGTAGGTCTGGAAACGTTTTGTTTTCGAATTACGGCTAACGAAAGATTACAAAGCTCTTCTAATAAAAAGCTTTTACTTTAGTATCTAGATATCAGTTGAATGCTAATTTCTTAGACTGGATTGGACGTGGTGGACTAACAGATCGACCACCGCGATCTCCTGACTTCCCAAGTCTAATCTGAGCCATTATATTGCTTAATTTGGGGGCCATATGAAAACGATAATATACTGACAAAAATTTAATATTAAACAAGCGTTTCTCATTAAAATTCGAAATGCTATTGAATTTAAACAAATCGATTCTGAGGTGATAGGAAATACATACGTCGGGCAGGGCTGTATACATTTTGAAAGAGGGAATTTCGAACAATTACTGTAACTCAGATATGTTATTATGTTTGCATTTATAATTTCATGTATTTTTTTTGTTTTGCTATATTAAGAATAATATTTATTAGCTACAGAATAATACGATTCTCTGTCTATTTTTCGTCTGTTTTGCTTCAATAAAATACCGATTTTTAAATTTATTTACTTTTTATTGGCTGTATTTAAATTAATTTACTCAAAAGTAAATTCTCTACAAGTTTTTTTTTACTAAATCTTCCACATTTATTAGTCATTTAACAAACTGTTGTACTACAAACCTAAAAAAAAAACTTGTTTTTCGACACCGAATTTTGTGTTTTACGTCGGATATCTTAAGAGCTACTGATGTTACAGTTATGAAACCTGTTTCATCCTATTTCCCAGCTCAAATTACATAAGAAGCCACCAACTTTACTCCTTAATTTGAGTTCAAAAATTTACAGTAGTGCTTCTTTCTTAAAAAGAGCTGAAATTCGGTCGAAATCTTTTGCTATCCGTAACTCGAAAACAAAGCGTTTCCAAACCTATGTTTATATGAACGTTTTTCATTATTTTTACCAGTATAATACGTCCTGAAAATTTCTCCCTTTCTTCTATATAATATTATTATTATATATAATTTATAATTATTTGTAATATATTTATTATTATATTTCTTTCTTTCCCTGCTGTAACTCTATTGCTGCTGCAGAAGCATAGCTATAAAGAGAAAATACAGCAATCGGCCCAAAATTTTTTGTATCGAGGTTTCTGTAAAAGTCAACAATTCAAGACCCCGTTAGCCAAAAAAAGAAAAACTTATAGAAATTTCAGAGAAATATATGTATGTATGTAACTAGGTATGCTGGTTTTATTTTTATTAATATTCTCAGATTGATTTAACATAAACTTTTTGAAAATAGCTCAAACATTTTCTATATATGAGGATTAATTCTGCATAAATTAAAAAGAGGGAAGGCTAGTTATCGCCATTTTTAATTTTTGATTTCTTGAACAGTAGTCGTGGAAAATTGAGTGAGTATTAGTTCATTGAAAATACTTATTAAGTTACGTAAAATTCCATAATTATTGTTGGAATTTTACGGTCAGAGTGCCATTTTACGTTGCAATAATTTAAAATACCACTAGGACTAATAAATTCAACGGGATTCAAGAACTTAGAGGTGGGTGATATTCAACAATATGTCTAAATTAGTTTTTATCTCATACTTAGAAAACTCACTGATCAAAAAAGTTTAAATCTGAATCAAATATTTCATATTTGTTCCATTTTTTGCTTGATTTTTGACTCCATCAAACAAAAAGGCACTATGATATTAACATATCTTTTGTTTTTAATAAACTATAATTTTTTTTTACCAAGAGAAAACAAAAATTTGTAATCTGATTTTTACAAAAGTTGTTGTAAAGATAATAACAGCTGTTTCGATACAGTGACTTCTTCAGGTGTTACAAACTAACTACTAAAAAATAATAATAATGATTTATATGAATTAACATTTGAATTAAAAGTCAGTAACTATAAACATATAAGTTCAAAGTTAAAATCAGTATTTTACTAAAATATATAATACATGAATTATGTGCAATAAATATGTTTATTACACAGCAATGAATCAAACTGGGCTATCTCACTTAAGTAAATAATTAATCTAATAAATATATTTTTATGTCCAAAAAAACCAGGGAACTGACTGAGACCCAACTTAAATATTTAAAAAACAATTTTTTATTTTTTGTAATTTCTGACATTTATCTGTTTAGTAAGTTGTAATGGTATATTAAAAATTTTATTTATGAAACAGATGTCCAGCAAAGGTGGTCAAATGGTAATCAAGATTGCTTAAACCATATTTTTTTATAAGAAATTATACTCTAAAAACAGTATAATTTTGTTTATACAAGTTTAATTTAGTCGAAGAGGTCAACTGGGATCAAAAATACTTTACTAAGAATTTTTTTTTAAATTACTGCATAATTTACAACGACAGACGTATAAAGGTGGGGTTTGTTTCTAATGGAATAATTAGTATACCTTAAAAATATTGCTACTTTTGGTAAAAAACTTTCAAAATTGTTTGATATAACAAATCAGTTTTGAAATTTTTATTATTATTTTAATTTTTTTAAAGTATTATTGAGTAAAATTAACTTAAAACGCAAACTGGTGGACAACAGAAAACGAAACATATTTGGAGATTTGTTTTCAGAAAAATTTTATTTATTTTTTTAATGGCCAAACACTTGGAAAAATTTGGCTGTACTTTATGTTAAAAATAAATAGTTAAACTTATTCTGAATAGATAGAATGTCGAATAATAGGTGAGTTGGGTACTACATTAATTTATTTTCACGTCAGGTCATGTACTCTAAAATGAGGATGGAAAAATTTTCAAAAAAATTCTCCTTTTTATCTAGAAAGAAAAATAAATAACAAATATTATGACAAAGTTAAGTAAGACAAAAGAGGAACAACACAAAGTCCGGACTTACAAAATGTTATTAATCAAGAAAAAATTAAGAGAAATCATGGAAATGGATAAATAATAATAATAATACTGTTGTTGTTCATGAAGTATTCAAGCGTAAAAACACTTCGTTTCGGAGACATTGGTAAAATCCTGAAACTGAACAATAAAGACTTCTGTTAGGCAAGTTTAGGAAAGATTGAAAAAGAATTTAAATTTAAATGCCATAATCAATAAATGCATACTCTTTTTTGAAGTGATTTTAACAGAAAGATGGAATTTTGAGAAAGACAAATCCTCATTTCTCTAGGTTGTGATACGATCTGACGAAAATTCTGATTAACTGAATGACCAAATACATTGTTATAGTTGAGTTAATTGAACGGATGAAAATCTCTCGATTAATTTCTCGTGATGTTAAGAGATGTTTTCTATTCTCCAGCAATTAAATAACCCTGTTTTAAATGTGCCGCTACGATCAGAAAAATGGATAACTTTTTAATATGTACTTTATGTTAAAATTAAATAGTTAAACTTATCCTGAGTAGATAGAACGTCGAATAATACCTGAATGGCCACTAAATTCATTTATTTTCACGTCAGGTCACGTTCTATAAAATAAGGATTGAAAAATTTCCAAAAAAATTCTACTTTATTATCTAGAGAGAAAAACAAATAAAAAATATTATGATAAGGTTAAGTAAGACAAAAGAGGAATAGAAAGTCTGGACTTACAAAACGTTATTAATCAAGAATAAATTAAGAGAAATCATGGAAAAGAGGGGTTTCTACAAAGAAGAAGCTTCAAAATAGAAAAATTTAGAGAAAAGGCTTAAGAAACTTATAAGAAAAGAACTTAAAAGGCTTAAGAAATAATTAAAGAAAAAGAAAAAGAGGGTTAATAAAGGAAAGTGTTAAAAATTATTTATAGGTAACCGAAACGAAAAAAAAATTGTATTTCAACGGTATTTTTAAAAAAATTATTTTGAAAACTGATTTTTATCTTATCTGATAGAATAAAAAAGAAAACTTAATACTAAGAAAACATATATGTCATAAACATATGTCACAGATATACGGAAGAGAATTATTTTGAATAAATAAAATATTGTATTAAATGCAGAGATGGAGCTTAGTTAAAATAATATGAATTAGTAATTATAAAAATAAAAAAAAAATGTTCATGAATACTTAGTTAAAGTAAGTTGTTAATTAACTTGTGTTAAAAAGTAAAATAGAAACAATTTTTTTATGGCATTTAGACAATATTATTTTTATTTTAAAAAAGGTAGTTTATAGACATAAAAACAAATCAATTTGTCAAAGTGAAAAGATAAATTAAGATGTATTATATAATAACTTTTAATTTTACTTCAAGGTCAACTTCCTACACCAAATAATACTAATAATAATTATTAGTATTGTAACATTAAGGTGTTAAAATTTTAAATACTGTATTTATGAATTATCTGTACTGTTTTCATTGGAGACGTCATATTGTACGTGAGTAGAATTATTTTAAGAAATCATCAATTTTAAGAAATCATCATCCAATTAATATTGTATCTGGCTGTAAAATAGTATGAACACTTATGAAATATGAAATTTTTTTTTTTAATTAAACAATTTCTAAATCATTCAAAAACAGTTACTTCTAAAGATGTTAAATTAAAACAGAAATATTTAATTCATACCATATTATTGATTAATATATCTAAGGAGAATATAAAAGCTAGTGAAAATAAATTTAAAAAAATCACATAAATATTGGTCCGGAATCGCTTTGTTTTTAAGTTATAGTTTGCGAAACATTTGCTGATTTCTACTCCAAAGTATAAAAATGAAGCTATGCAGATATTCTTTAAACTAAATTAAGAGGTAAATTCGAGTGGTTTACATAGTGGTAGGTTAAAAATCTTAATAAAACAGGTCTGTAAACCCACCGGATTTTTCTCGTTATAAAATCATGGTATAAAATCAATTGTTAAACAGCTGATTTTCTAAGTCGAAGGTTCTAAGGTTAAAATTTTAAAAGATAAGTTACTTTTTATACAGATTTGAATACTAGATAGTGGTTATCGGTGTATTACACCG
>JAAAKQ030244971.1:0-10000 GCA_010016005.3 Zanna intricata | reverse complement strand
TGTTTTGTCTGTTCTTTTAAGTTGTTAAGCAATCGTTATACAATAAGTTTTCAAATTTAATTCAAGTAAAATGTTATAGAAAGGTTTATTTTTTAAAGCACTTTGATATTAAATTACTTATTACCCCAAGGTAGTTGAAATATTATAATTTTAAGATTTGAAAATTAATTACAGAGCTCTAAAAAAAGTATAATTTAAATATTTTTGCTTATTAATCTTTATTAAAATGTATTTTTCAATATGTTTTGAACAAATACAAATAAACATATTACAAAATACAATATTTGAAGTAATTTTACTTATTTTATAAACTTTCATTAATATATTAATTTTTATAAATAAAAATATATGTAAGTGGATCATATTACAGTAAATAGAAAAAAAGAAAAGGAAGTAGCTAGTAGGATAAGAAAATCGTACCGCTGCCTTACTCTGGAAATCAATTTAAAAAGGCTGTTTTTTATGGAAAATTTCTATATCGTTTGCAATGAGGAACATAATTGTTTTTCTATAGAACTCTTTTTAGTGAAATAGCCATCTTTTATCATTCGAAAAACCTTGGAATATCATTTTTTTAATATGGTTGTTTTGTTAATAGGAGATAAAGTTATTCTTTTTGATAAGAAAATTTTGAAGATTTTTGTTTGTATTCATAACAGAATTCTAATTAGGTATAAAAATGTTATTATTGTCTTATTCTTGATTAAACAATACATAGTTTCGAAATAGTAATAATCAATTTAAAAATTAAATACTTTACAAATCTTTCAAATATTATACAAAAAAAAAAATAAAAAATAAAAAAAAAATATAAACAAAATAAATTACTAGCACACGGTTTACATTTTTTTCTAATTAAATTATAAATTTATTCAACACAATGATTTTATTTTCGTTAAGGAAAAATATAAAATAACTGAATAAATAACTAAAATCAGAATAAAACTTTATTTCCTCCATTATTTTTTTTGAATAATTAATTATATTTTCTGGTTTGTCGAATTATTTCTTCTAAATTAAAAAAAAAAAAAATCACTTTAAAAATAATACAGTTACAACGTAAGCAATTAATAAAATATAAATAATAAAAATTTTATAATTTTATTTTACTACGATCCCTTCCTAAATATCTATGTATTCCTAATGAAAAGAGAGAGATTTTAGATCAAGAGAAAATACAATAGAATTTTAATATTTTATTTTACAGTTTTTCCTTTTTGGCTTATTTAAAAAAAAAAAAATTATTCTTTTAAAAGCAAAGAAGGTGTATTTTGTATAAAATTTTTCTCGAGAATTATAAAAAAAAGAGATTTTTAAGAATTTCAAAGATTCTCACGCACTTTTTTTTGTTGTTGTAAAAACTAGGGTTTTAATTGTATTTTTGGTATGTTTTAAAAACATTTTTAATCTTTGAATATTTTAAAAGTACTTTCAGTCTTTAAAAAAAAAAATCATTAAAATTAAATAAAAATATGTAATAAAAATATATATATATATATTTTTTTAAATTTATAATTTATTAATTTGAAAGTAATTTGAGAGCCGAACCCTGTTCTGGAGTGCAGTCAAGGCGGCTTTTGCCGGTACACGAGAACATGAGGAAGAGGTCATAAGGAAGAAGATAAAATGAATTACGAAGAAACTCCACTGGAAAGAAGAGAGGGCATTTCGGCACGTCGAACAATCCCCCTCCCCCCGAGACTGAGTTATGCTTAATTAGGGGTTCGGTCTCGTGGCGGGTTAGAGTGGTGAGGAGATAAAGTCGGTAGGGGGCAGGTTATATAAGCTTTTTATATATTTATTCAAGCGCATTTGAAATGTAACTATTCTATCATCAGAAACTTAAATATGTTTTTAAATTTTATAAAATTAAAAATGCTTTTAAAACAAAAACTTGTTGTGTAAAATATTATGTAATTATAACGGTAATCTTCATATGTTTAAAATTATGTCGACGTACGTAATGTCATTATAAACGTTTCTAAAAAGTTTTTGGGTTATAATTATGGTTGTTGTTTAAAATATGTTTTGAAAAATTAAATTTTTCTGTTTGACCTTTTGTTTTTAATACAATTCATATGTTCTTGTATTCTAATACAAACGAATAAAAGATTCTGAACGACTGGTCTTATCAATGTATTTTAATTCGCAATCTACGCATTTTAACCTATATACGCCTTGTCCATTCAAACTGATAATTTATAATCATATCAAAGAGCCAAGCTTGATAAAATTCTATTATAAAATTGTTTTAATTTTCTACTAGTGGTATTTATTTTTTTCATAATAATAAAAATAAATAAAGTATTGAAAACCTAAATTTTTTCTACAAACAGAAAAAAATTTACAAAATTGTTGCTAAATCAATCAAATCTAAAATTAAATATTGATAAATGATACATTTTTAAATAAATCTACGAAGTTGCTTAAAAATATTTGTTTTCATTAATTTTTTATAAAAATTTTTTTATAGCGTCATTTTCATTTTTTTAACGAAGTATAAGAATATTTACTTCCTAAAAATCATTGAAAAATTAAAGTTTTTGAATAACTATCTCTGCCATCTTAAAGTAAATGTTTTTATTTTATAAATAACAAAATATTTTTATATTTGAAGAAACAGAATTAATAATTATAATTTTTGAGCGTTTGCCAAGGTAAATTAACCATTAAATTAGATATAGAGATATCCCTTATAGAATGAGTAGGTAGTAAACTCAAAAACAGAATGCTATAATGATTTTTTCCATTTTTTGAAATTTATTTATTATTATTATTTTTTTTTGTTTAACCTCCGGAATCATCGTCAGGTATATCTTCAGAGGATGAGATGAATGAATTGTAGCGTGTATGAAAATGCCATGCCTGACCGGGATTCGAACTTGGGAACTCCGGATGAAAGGCTGAGACGCTACCTCTTGCGCTCCGGAGGCTACCAAATTTATTTATTATTGTAGGCGTTTTATTAACAACTTGCAAATTTTCACTGTAGATCCGGATTAACGGGCAATCAGAAATTAGAAATACTTCGAGAATTTAATTAATTTATAGCCTTGCGTATTATAAATCCGTACCTTGTATTATCCGTACGTATTATAAATCCGTAGGAACAGAATTACCGAAATTTATTTATTGCGCGTCCTTAAGTTATGCTACCTATGTATGATAGCTATAGCGCGATATTGATATTTAATGTAAAATTCGCTAATGTCCTCAGTTTTGTTCCTAGAAAAAACTACCCGGAGTTTTTTTATGCCAAATTTCCTCAGCTATCTATTTTATTTTCCTATATTTTTTATTTTTATATGCAATAAAAATAAAGCCGCTATTGGAAAAAAACTAGAACTTTTTCCTTAAATTGATAATTAAAAAATTAAACAGTTAATCGCTCATGTCCGCGAAGGCTCAGTTTTATTCCAAATATTTTTCCATTCCAATTGTTTATTTACTGTAGTAAATTTTTTCGAGATTACAATCTCTGTTGACTCAACTAAAAGTAATTTTCATGAAGAGCCTAAAATCTTAAATTTTTGCTGTAAATAGTTTGTTAAAAATGTCCTTTAAGAGTTGAAACAATATAGTATAAGTTACTAATGTTCTTAACTTTATACTGTTGTTTTATTCTAAAAAGAAAAAATTGGCAAAAAAATTTCTCATCTTATATTTTAGCATATTTAAGTTTAATAGTTTATTTTAATTTTGATAAAAATTTAATTTTTTTTTTGTTTTATTAATTTGTAATCTCATTTTTTAATTTAATTTGTTAATCTTAAATATTTGAATAAATTGGAAAAATTTCAATTTTTTTTAATAAAAAATTTGGTTAATTAATATCGTAAAATTTTGTGCTATCTTCGGTCAGAGTTTGAATTCTTATTAATTAGTCTGCCATCTTAAGTTTATTTGTTAGACATCTATTTCCGGTGAAGATAAATTACCGATTCTCAAAGAAAAACAAAACTTAATTGTGTATACACATGTATACATGTGTATTGCAATAAATTATTTGCTCTCATGGAAATTAACAGCATTAATCATTTGTTAGTATTTACGATAGCATATATATCATAAAATCGATTTTACTGGATGATGGATAAGAGGTAGGTACTAGTGTTCTAATCAGCAGTTTCGAATCTATCATACGAGTAAGTCACTTATCATGCTGAATTCCAGTTTATCTGTAGTGGGTTGATAGCTAATTCGTGATTAACTTAGTAGTGGTTTTGTATAAGAGAACCCAAACCATCTCTCTACGAAATTTACCGTTTTATTGGTAATAATTAACATTAAACTAAATTGTCAAACAAAATTATGTTTGTAATAAACTAAATTTACTTAATTTGGTTTCAGGGCATCTTTTTATAATTGCAAAGTGTACAACTGAAATAAGTAAATTAATGAAAATTAATACTGTTAGAAATTTTGGAGCACAAATGTAATTTAATAATTTTAATGCAATTTAATGTAATTTTCATATTTAGTGTTCTGCTTGTGTGCTGATCTTTTAAACTAATGTTTTCTCCATTCATTTTTGTTCCTAGCCTTCTTCTTCGTCCCCTTGTAGTTTTATCCCCTGATCAATTAATTCCATATTTTTTCTTCCTCGGCTCCTTTCTCCTTCTGTTGACACTTTCGATTCAGTTATCAAGATCCCACTTTCTTTAAACTACTTGTCCTAACCGCTTTTTTCTTTTTTCTGTATAACTGCTTTTTCTTTTTTAATATTGTTCATTACTTATTCATTCCTAACTTTAACCGTCTATCTTATATACTCCTTCCTTCTCGATATTCATATCTCAAAAACCTCAATCCAGTCCCTTTATTTTTTTATCTATGCTTCATTTCTCTTTAACAAGTCACTCTAACCGTAGCATTTGGTAACCTCTTCACTAACTCTAGTCCAGATTTTTACTAAACAGTAATTTCTTCTTCTTACTGAAGGCTTCTTTGTTATCACTTTCCTTCCTTTTATTCCAGACATCTGTCACCCATAATCCCCAAATATCTGTAATTTTTTAGTTTTTCTATTCCTCCTTCAGTTGTACAGGAGTAAATAATAAATTCTCTTCATTATTTACTCCGATTACGATGATAATCTATATTGATTATGATTACCATAACAGCAGCAAACCTTACGCTTCTTATTTTCTGTTTTCCTGTACTAATTCCTACTTCTCGTTCTTCTAATATATTCCTTACCATATCGTCAAAAAAAATAAAAAAAGATGAATAATGTTGGTGAGAGGCAGCATAATTGCCTAACAACTTAAGTAGGCCTACACAGTCAGTTATATTAGTATTG
Source organism: Zanna intricata (assembly GCA_010016005.3). NCBI lineage: Eukaryota > Metazoa > Arthropoda > Insecta > Hemiptera > Fulgoridae > Zanna > Zanna intricata. The sequence continues at coordinate 4,698 of JAAAKQ030244971.1, read as the reverse complement.
TCTCATGTGAAATCTTTTAACTAACCTTTTACCTTCCCATTCTACTATTTTTCTTTAAGTATACCATCAGATTCTTCTGTTTGACCCTATCAAAAGCCTTCATTAAAACTAGGAAACATAAACTCATTTTTCTTCCTCTTTTTATAAATTATCTCTCTAATCATTAGCTCAATTACTAAACTCAATAACTAAACTATTTCTCTCCTGAATTCTTTTCATAATTCTTACCAATCTCAGATTTAGGACTCCTGACAATAATTTAGCGGCATGGACTATTAAACTTATTGATCTGTGTTCTGTATAATTTCTGGTATCAGTTTTCTTCAGAATTGCTACAATTACAGTTTTTAAGTAATCATAAAAAGAAATCTAGTACATGATTTTGATGAATCACATTTCAAAAAATATTCTACAAATTACATCTTCAAAATTTATTACTTTTAACCTTATTTAACTTATATTATATTTAACCTTATCAGAAAATCAACGATTTTTTTTTAAGCTTTATTGAGCTTTACTCGTTTTGTTCAACAACAAATCTATGTATTAAATTAACATTTTTTTTTAGGAAGACAAGAAATATACGTTTCGTTTAATTTTTCCTGAAGGAAAAAATCTTTTGCTCTACTTATTTAAATGATCAGTTGGGGTTAAGTTCTAACTTAGGAAGGAAGAAAAAAAATTAACAATAATGCTAAAATATAAAAATGATATTTTAGTAATTGAAGAGTAAATTTTATTATCTATAAAACTCGTGATGAAATGGATGTTATTTCGTAACTGAAACATTGAACTCATTCAGATGATTGAACCTTTATAATATGGATAATAAACACCCACACACACAAAGAATAATAATAATAACAACAACAATAATGAAATAAATGCAAAATATTCCCTAAGTTTTTAATTGGCAAATGTTCAAGCAATCTTCGTACTTTTTTGATAATATTCGTCATGTAATGTTGCAATAATTTAAAAGTTATGTAATTACATTGTGTAAATATTTATGTAGGAGATACATTAAAAAAATAAAATTACGGAAACATAATGTTGTAATAATATGTTAATATTGCATGATTTGTCTATACATGTTTATAGAAATTGATTTATGTTAATGAAAAAAGAAAAACAAGCTTTTATTTATATACACTAATGAAGCAAAAATAAATCTTAAGAGATCATTATTTACTTTTAATCCGATTCTTTCTTGAGTGACTGTGGGAGGCACACGAGTCTTGTTACTGATGGCGTGAAATTAAGTTTCACCAGGCTGTTCAAAATCTCGAAAGTATCCTTAATGTGTATCTAATTAAGGATATTTTCGAGTTAAAGTGTACCTAATTAACTCTCCTAGGCTTTCTTTTTAGCCGTTTGCTTATTTTCTAAACCCTTTGAGCTGTTAAGTTAAATCTCTTTTACAGTACTACGTGTTAAAAATATCCATTAAAACAGTCTTTTAGACAACAGTACTTATTTAAAAAACGTAAAAAATTTTTTTTTATAAAATTCTGCCTCTTAACTTTATCTTTATTATTTTTTTTTTTGGAATGTATTACATTTAAATAATACAAACTTTTAACTAAATAACGTAAAATTAACACAGTTGTTAAAAAAAAAAACAACAAAATTATATTTTTCTGGTAAAACTGCAGTGAATGAGTTAATAATTTTCTGTGGAAAAAAATTAATTAATTTCTGTGGAAATAGAACAAACGTTTTTTAATTTTACTACGTTAATAAGGGTTGATCCGCCAAAACAAGTTATTAATATAATGCGATCAGCAGGAAAATATAATTAGTTAATATATTACTTATGTTTCAACAATTACTTATGTAACAAACAACAAAATTATGCAACATTACTTATGAAACAATTAATTATCTTTAAAATACGGTTGAGAACAATTTTATTTAATTTTATAGGTTATATATGTATTATTTTCTTTCATAATAATATTTTATTGATATCCTCCGCGTCAGTATGAATGAAACTTTCCCGTATAAATATTAAACCACCCATATTTAAATATATTTAAATTACAAGAAAAAAGATACATAACATAAATTAAGGAAAAGTTTAAAAAAGAAATAGAGGATGAAGTCTGATTCGAACCAATGTGTGCCTTACCTTGTAATATCCAAATATTTCATTAATTAAAAGTTGATTGACTTTAACTCTCGGACCAATGGAAATAAGTACCACTTATGATATGTTGAAAACCTCTCAATGAGGGGCTTATTACTGCAGTTAAGAAAAAGTCCAAAATCCAATTTTTTGGGGATTTTGGTCTTTTTTTACATTTTTGGTTCAGTCGATTGTAATCAAAAAAAGGAGGTGAAAAATAGATGTTAAAACAGACCTAAATCTAAAATTTCAACATCCTGAGGCTAATTATTTTTTAGTTATGAGAGATACGTATTAATATACGTATAGACGTCACGCCAAACTTATTCAAAATGGATTCATGGATAACCAAAACAAATATTTAAGTTGAAATCCGAAAACCGAAATTTTTCGCTATCACAATACCGCCTTTATTTCATACAAGGAAATAAAAACGTAGGACAAATTTATAGGTTATAAATTCAGTTAAAAAAAAAAATCCTTGGTTTAACTGTGTTTTCTTTATTCTATTAGTCTTATTTTGTTTCATAAAAATGTTAACGACATGTAAACTCAAATCTAAGCGTGTAAAGTCATAACTAACTCATATCTTACTAGACATAATAAGCATGAATAAGTATGAATTTGCAACGTCTATTCATGAAGTTTAGTGTATTCTACAGGATTATCCTCCTATAATTATTGCTTTCCTATGTTTACATGTTAAATTATGTATTTTTTAAATCATATTTGTATACATATTTTATTAATTTTTAAAATATACGGAGTGTTCCGGGACGTATTACCCGAACTTCAGGTACTGATTCAGGACACCAATGAGCAAAAAAAATTCATATCCACATAAGTCCTATTTTGCTTTGTTTTACTTATGGACGCCATCTTGTAATTTTGTACAAAAAATTATTTCTCAGGAACTGTTAAAACTACTTTAACTAAATTTGGCAAGTCTAAGACTAGTGTCTTGTTCTACAAAATAAACAATTCTGCAAACGTCACCATATAAAATTTCCTTATTAAAATTTACGTGCGCACAGTAACGCAATCTGATAATTATTTCTCTGTTTTTATATTTTCCAGTAAATGTAATAAAAAATAATAATAGTAAATTAATAAAAATTATCAACTTGCATTACGGTGTGCAAGCACTGATTTGATTTAAAATGATTTAATTGTCTGCAATAACTTGATTGTTTGTTAACGGACTTTTACAAATGAGGTATCATTTTGTTCAAAATAAAATGCATAATAAATTTTGTTTGTGAGTAAAAATTTTATCAAAGAAATAATTAAAAAGATATTGAAGATTATAAAATTAAGATGGCCGCCATTTTGAAATTTTTGAAAGTGACGTTTTCAAAACTTTTTATTTTGTAGAACAAGACAAGTCTTAGACAAGAACAAGACTTAGATCTGCCAAATTTAATTAAAGTAGGTTCATCAGTTTCTGATAAGTAATGTTTTTGTTGAAAATCACTAAATGGCGTCCGGAAGGAAAACAATACAAAATAAAGAATTAAGTAGATATGCACTTTTTTGCTCATTTTGGTGTCCTGAATCAGTTCTTAAAGTTTGGCTAATACCTCCCGGAACAATTCGTATGATTTTAATGATCACAAAGATTACTAAAATTCGTTTAACTCTATTTCTATTTAAAAATAGGATGATAATAAATTTTGATAAATTCTACAAAGCTATCTTTTAGAGAAAAATAAATGTAATTATTTTTTATTTTCTTTTAACCTCTGGAACCACCGTTAAGATATATCTAGGTATTTAGGTATTTTTTGGCTGGGACTCGTGGCGGGTCCTATAACTCAGCTACAATGAGAGGCGGAAATGATTTTGGTTAACCTTTACGTTCTATCAAATTATTACATGAATTATGATTTACTTCCGCAATTAAAAAAATAAATTAAGAACTGAAAAATCAGTAAAATAAAATTTTTTTATAAAAAAATTTAAACAGAAAGTTAAAATAAATAATAATTAAATTTTCATCAATAATCACAAAAACGTGTTATACACGTAAGTTTTTGATATTGTAGAACCAAATCTCAAAGAGCTTTATTGAAAAAGTGAAAACTTTTTTGGCAATTTTAATAAGCTGTGGTTTAAATTCTTTTAAATAAAATATTCTGAAGAATAAACCTAGTACAGCATTTGCTATGGATATTAATAAAGAAAGTAAGCAGAATGTTGAAGATGATTATTTCTTTATTGTCCTTGACAGTTATTGGTGGCAAAAAGTATATAAACTTTCTCATATTTTTAAAATGAGCAATAACAAAATTTATAAATTTAAGGTATATTTTCCTTTTTTTTATTATTAAATTTTATTGAAAATAAATAAACAGTAAATAATAATATGTAGTTTTGTTTAGATTACTTATTATTTTAAATATTACGTATTAAGCTGAACTATAAAAAAATAATTTTACTACAACAAACACGATATATTAATTTGTGGTCGTGCACTATCTTTTCTAGCCTTAAATATGGTTACCATATAATTACGAGGGTGGTCTGAAAAGTTTCCGACCTAACAAAGATACAAGACATTTTTTTAGAAA
>JAAAKQ030244949.1:0-11032 GCA_010016005.3 Zanna intricata | reverse complement strand
AGGTCCCGGGTTCGAATCCCGGTCAGGCATGGCATTTTTCACACACGCTACAATTCTTTCATCTCATCCTCTGAAGACATAACCTAACGGTGGTTCCGGAGGTAAAACCAAAAAAAAAAAAAAAAAATACCTTATGGTAGTTTCGGAGGTAAATAGAAAAAAGAAAAAGAAAGCAGACCGTACATTGCCCACCGGGCTGGTCTAGTGTCTAGTTAACACGACATCTCAAATTAACTGATTTCGAAGTTCTAGTTCTAAAGTTTAAAATCCTAGTTAAGACAATTACTTTTATACGGATTTGAATACTAGATCATGTATACATGTATACCTAGATCATGTAGATCAGATTATGTATCATGTTCTTTCACTACACATCTCAGGGATGGTCGATCTGAGACTGTACAAGACTACACTTCATTTACATTCATACATATCATCCTCATTCATCCTCTGAAGGAATACTACCGTGAGTACAACATGTAAAAATAATATATTTTTCAAAAAATATCAATAATTAATTTGGAAAAATGTGTAAACTGTCTAATTTAAAAGAAAAAACGGAATCATACAATTCCTTTGTAATTTAATGTTTTTTTAAATGATCAACTATAATGTTTTACCTTTTTTTTTTAGATTTTTGGTTTTTAATTAAAAAAAAAAAAAATTATTTTTTTCATAAAAGAAAGAGTATACAAAAAGGAAGAGTATACTATTTTGGGGCTATTTCGATTAGTTGAACAACTTTATCCTACTTAAGGTACATATCATCCTATAATTTAGTTCTATGTAGCTTTACAACTTGTTTCTATAGTTACTGTGATACTGTGATGAAAAGCAGAACTAAAACTTAACAAACTCTTCAAACAAAAAATTAACAGTATGTAAAAAAAAAATCTGATATGGATAATACATGACTTCCTTGTACACCTATTAAATTATTACATATACATGTTTTTTAAGTACATAAAATTTTATTTCATTCATTACTTCTGATATTTTTTCATTTTTTTTTTTTTATTGTAAAATTTTTTTTTACTATCACAGGTTAATAATCATTACTAAACCAATAGATTTAAAATAAAAAAAAAGTTAAAAAAAAAATAAAAGGAGATGAAGTCCGAAGAACCGATGAGTATCCTTGTAGGATCCAAATATTTCATTAATTAAAATTTTCTTTGGCTATAAATCTGGAATCAATGAAAATAAGTACCAATTATGATATATTGTTGAAAAGCTCTAATAACTTATAACATCACTTAAGAAAAAGTCCAAAATCAACATTTTGGGCTTTTTTGACACTGCAGATGTTACAGCAGCTCTACTAAATCCAAAATTTCGACATTCTGTGGCTAATCGTTTTTTACTTATGCGAGATAAATTGATACGTAGATACATCAGGCCAGAACTAGTCAAAATGAATTCAGGAATGGTCAAAATGGATATTTCCGTTAAAATCTGAAAACCAAAATTTTTCGCAATTACAATACTCTTACTTAAAAGTAACACAGTTAATGAAATTTATTTATTTTTAAGATAGCTGAAATTTTAGATATTTAATACAAAATATGGATATAGCTCTTTTAATCAATTTCCTAGTATTAATAAGCACAATTAAATACAAGTATAGAACTATTTTAAATTACGACATATACATATTATGTACCGATTAACGAAAAAAAAATTCATTACACAAAGTGTCGTAATTTACCTTATGGTCATTTTGAATGATGGTTAAAAAACAAAAAATTCAATAAAATCTGTAACTATATAAGCTAAATACCTAGTATCCAAAAATATGTTGATAAATTTTGAATAAAATCTTCATGAATAAATTCATAATTCCCATCGAAAAAAAAATACTTTACATAAGTAAGAAATACCTGATTTTTTATATACTTATATATTTTGTAAGGGTTGTTTTATTTTGTTACAGAAAATCTATTGTAAAAAGTGAAGAAAATTATGATACAAAAAGAAAAAAGTATGGGCCAAGTTACGAGACAACATACGGTTCGCTACTGTTAAATAAATTCAAGTAACATTTCATCCATGAATTGTATTACACAGAAGATGCTACAAATGAAATATTGTAATGGTTAAAGAAAGGATGAACTAGTATAAAAAAAGAACAGTATACAGAGACAGATGAAGAAAAAAAAGAGAACGAACGAGTGGCTGTAGATGAAAAAGACGCAGTACAATTCAAACCTACCTGTAACTGGTCTATTGGAAAATTACATTTATTTGACGGGACGTACCAAAAGCAAACTACATTACAAGTTAGCGAACTGTTATTTGTGATTTCATGTTAGCACAATGACGTTGTTGCATTCGCGTCTGTGCAACGGAAATGTTTGTAGTATGTACTAGTATTGTTTGCTGTAAGGTTAAAATCTATATAAGGATCGAAGGGTTAAGGTTTTATTTTCTGTCTTTTTTTATACGTCTCAGGGGAATGAGGTTTGGACTAAATTTAGAACAAACTCTAACAAAAATAAAAAAATTGAGTATAAATAAATAAGGTAGATGTTCTTTTGATACCCTAGTAGTTTTGTGAACAGTGGACCTTCCATCGTTTTGTATTTAATTTTTCAAACTGACCTCTACAATGATAATGAATTAATGAACAAAAAAAAGAAACAAATTATTGAAAATAATTGAATTATCAATTCAATTATGAAAATAATTGAATTATCGAAAATAATTATTTATAGAACAGTTGTTTTACTGCAAAAAATAATCATACTAATATACAAGTAACGCCATCTCTTGGACAACCAAGGAACTATGTAATACCATGTCGGACGAGTGTATGTACAAAAATTTCATTACATTTCGTCTTCAATCAATTTTCTCATACCAGTCTTGAGTCATATTTCGTCGTGTACGTTGTGTTCATGTGACCTTCTGCGAGCTCGCGACATGGAACAGAGAAGCGCGATAAAATGTTGTGTTCGATAACAAAAATCTTTCGTTGAAACTTATTCTACGATACAAGAAGCATTCAGTAATGGAGCCGCATTTCTTACTACAACATACATGTGGTAGAAGCGGTCTAAAGATGGTAGAGAATTGTTGGATGACGACGAACGAAGCGGGAGGCCGTCAACAGCTTGCGGGAGGTTAACAGCTTTTCACGACGAAAACAATGCGAAAGTGCAGAGCTCTTGCTCAAACAAACCACATCTTACCCTTCGGACCATAGCAGTGTAATACCGATAAACATTTTTACCGATAAACATCTGTAAAACGCAGTACGTACAATTCTATAAAAAAAAAAAAAAAAATGAAACGCTTAAATCTGTCCTCTCGTTTCGTTCTACATTTCTTGACCGAAGAACAAAAAGTGCTGCGTCTTCTGCTCAAGACTTCGTTGAAACTACCGATGTTTTTTGCAAACAACTGTAACTGGGAATAAGAGCTGGAACTTCATATATGATCCGCAAACGAAGCGTCAATCCGCTGACTGGTTAACTCCTAGAGCAGAAAGACCGGCGAAAGACACGCAACAAATTTCAAGAATAAAAAACATATTGATTACATTCTTTAACTCAAAGAAACTGATTCATTACGAATTTGTCCCTGGTCAAACCGTGAATTCTAAATAATATTTGGAGGTAATGAAACGCCTGATACGTCGAATCACACAGTTCCAGGATTCAGGTAGCTCGACTCTCTCGCATGATAATGGTCGGGACACATGGAAACAGTTTTAATATGTTATTACGCCGCAAATCGACTTACCGTCTTTTCCCACCCGCCCGATTCACCCGAAGCAGTCTTTTTCAGCAGCAGCAGACTTTTTCTGTTCCCGAAACTCAATTTGAAGATGAAAAACCGCTTTTTCGACGACATTCCGGCCATCGAAAGGGATGCACCGTGCAGTTGAAGTTTCTACACCGTTTGACGGGATCTACCGGCGCTGCAACAAGTGTGTAACTAGAGAAGGGTTATATGTAGGGGGCTGCTGTAAATAAATTCTTTTATCTTTAAATCTGTAGTTTTATTTAATTTAATTCGGGACTTTTCAGATTCGGAATCATGCACTCTCTTAATATGTTAATATGCTGACTTAATATGTTCATTGTGTTCAATGACGCTATGTCATTAGTGACTGATGACGGTTAAGAAGGTAATTCCACTACATTCCTATCAATTTATCTTTGAATTTATGAATTTTTTTTTTTTAAATAAGCTATTTGAAGAGTAGAATAAAAAAATAAAATTAACCAACAGAATATGAAAGATTTGATAGTGTAAAAATACCAATAAAAAGTCGTTGCCTTTAATAAGACCACGTCATTATATCACAGCATAAAAAACAAATTAAGATTTTAAGAAATATCGAAGTCTTTAATCCGAATCCTGTGATAGAGATTCCTTTACATCATTTCTGACTAGAGGTTTAGATAGAACAGTATTAGAACGCTATCTCTATTATTCTTTTGAAAACTATTATTATAAATTTTCCTAATGTCATTCAGACATAATAATTAGGGAACTTATATTGCCAGTGTCGTAAAATTACCGAACCTTCCAACAACTTGAATTTTTCTGAGCATCTTAATTTTCTTAAATAAATCCATCATAAAGAAAACCATTAGTGAAGTGTGCATATTTATAAAATATACAGCCCTCATCAATTTAGTAAATTTTTTTTGAGGCTCAAACCTAATAAAAGAATATTTATTCTTCAGTTTTTCAGAAGACCGTCATCAAGATCGTTGGTTAAAACAGTGAACGTAAGTTTTTTCAGATTTATTTTACCTCTAGGTCCACCGTTAGGTATTGCTTCAGAAGATGAAATATATGACAAGTAATGTGTGAAAATGCCATGCCTGATTGAGATTCGAATTCGGAACCTTCGAATGAAAGGCCGAGACGCTACCACTCGCGCCACGGAGGCCGACAATTTTTTTCAGCTTATGTAAAATAAAACGCTCCGAAAATTAAATCATCACTTATTTACGTGTTTTAACTTTTCACTATAGTGGTCAAGTTATATCACTGCAAAATAATTTCAAGTTTAAAAATTCGCTACATGACAAATGTAAAAATTCAAGAATTATTCAAAATCAAGCTATAATAATAAGCTATAATTTGAACTAGTATTTTTCCTATGGTTATCGTTGAGAAAAAGAACAATTTTACTGGAACAATTTTTTTTTCACATTTAATCCTTTCACCAAATCGACAATTTGATTCTTCTTTTTTTTTTATAGAGATTAAAAAAAAACTTTCTGATGTGCTATTTTCTCTATGCAAGGTAATTAGACAATCTTTGAAACAAAAAATAAATATCTGCATAAAAAAATCCATGTAATTTTTAAAGATTTTGTCGACGTTATTACTTAATATATTCAAATAAAAAATCCCGAAGTTTTAGGAAGATTAATAGAAAAACGTTCACTTGATGTGATTTAATAATTAAAAATAAATAATTTACATGTTTAGCATTCTTACCTTTATTAGCTTCATTCTGCTATCTCTTGCTGACACGTTTCAGAACCACTCACGTCAAAACATATTGTACTGATACTTTATCAGGGCGGGGACTGATATAGAGAGGGGCGTTGTTTAAACGCCCCTCCCTTTATTTGATGTCACGCCTTATCTAGCCTTCTTCTTGTTTATTTGTTATAATGGTTACATTTATCTTATAATTTTATTATCTATTTCATGCTTTTAATTGAGTTTCTTGAAATTTATTTCACGAGCAAGGACAATGGGGACGTTTAAGGGCTTGAAAAGGACATTCAGAAACCTCAAGTTATTGAAAGCACAGAGTAGGTAAGAAAATTAAAGTTAAGTATAACCGTTAATAACAAATAAAAAAGAAGAAGCCAAGATAAGGCATGAAGTAAAATACAGGGAGGGGCGTTGACTGAAAGGTACATAAAAATTAACCGAAATAGAAAGTATCAGTACAATAAGTTTTGATAATGGAGTAATTCTGAAACGCGTCCACGTATAATAAAAGAATGCAGCTAAGAAAGATAAACTATATTCAACGTAGAAATTATAGTGTTTACAAAATAATTATTTTAATAACAACAAAAATAAATAATATCTATTCTCTTACTTCTGACAGAGTTAGCCTATTATCGATAACTAGGAATTTATCGAGTATTCAGAAGAAAATGCTGGGAATCAAAATCGATTCTTTCCTATTTTTTTCTAACATTATGAAAATGCCGGGTTTTTTCATCTTCGATTCTACAAAATTATATATTTTTTTATAAGGACCAAATGTTTTTGTTGGGCTATCCATATTGAATCTGGCTCAGATTAAAAAAAAATTTTGTTTAGAAAAGCTCACTGATCTCTACTGGTCTGATCTATACTAATATATACTGATCACTGGTCTATACTAATTTAGACCAGGGTGGTCTAGTGGTTAATTCGTCATTGCAAATCAGCTGATTTCGAAGTCGAGAGATCTAAAATTCAAATCCTAGTAAAGGTTTTGAACGGATTTTGAATTTTTATACGGATTTGAATACTAGATCATGGACACCGGTGTTCTTTGGTGGTTCGGTTTCAATTAATCACACTTCTCAGGAGCGGTCGACCTGAGACAGTAAAAGACTACATTTCATTTACATTCATCCACTGAAGTAACACCTTACGGTGGTTCCGGGGACTTAACAGATAAAAGATAAGTCATCAGTGAAGATGATCACGTATTAGTGGGCCTGACAAAGGAAACATCTATTCTATCGTACCTTAAGATTAACGCTTTCAATGAAAATCATAAGCCATCATTTTTAAAAGAAAAATTGCATTAAAAACAAACAACTAATATATACGTCAATTAATTTAATAGTAATTAATCAAGATGAATTTCATAAAACTCGAAAAACATTATATTTAAATGCGTCATAAACACATAAACAAAGAGACGAAACGCTTGAAGATCGATAAAAAACAGGACCACGTTTTGCTCGGTTAAACAAATTATAAGTACATAAAAAATATTTATAAGAAGTAGTATGGATTAAATAATGAAAATTTCCCACATTGATAACTATAAAAATTGGGGTTACTATATCAAACCCAAACCGCAAAGGTTTTATATTTGTTTACTCCAATTAAAATAAACAATTGCAAGAGAGATGATTTCAAAGTACCATTATCGTAAAATATATTTTTGATGTATTGTTTATTTAACAAATCGATTCTATAAAGTTAAGATTAAAATAATTATAATCATGCAAACTGAAAAAGAGTACATACCTGTACATTATTTGAAAAAATAAAATTCTCAATATAATCGCTATACACTTTTTTAAGGTTTTATTTTTTAAATTTATATTAAGCAATTTAAATAGAGATATAACATAACTATATTTTTAAAACATATATAAATATATCTTTAAAATATAGCTTTAAAACATTAATATATGATTGTTTAATTATACACTTATATTTTTATACTTTTTTACGAAGTAGAAATCTACAAGCGCTTAAAATAAAGAAAAAAAGAAAGAAGTTAATTAAGCAGTATATATACTGAATATTTTATTCAGTAATTATACTCTGGTATAATATTTGTACAGAATAATTCATGAAGAATGTAACAAACATTTAGGACATCCACTGGTGAAAATAAAGAACAAAGTTCATACAAATGTAGGTTTGGAAACATATAGAGAGAACAGGAGAAGCCAGAAGTTAAGGTAAAGTAAGTAGTAGTAAAGTAAAATAAGATTAAGAAGTAAGGTAAAGTAAGGCTAATTTAATTACGTAAGGCTAATTTATTTGCCGGCCTCCGTGGCGCGTGTGATAACGTCTCGGCCTTTCATCCGGAGGTCTTGGATTCGAATCCCGGTGTGTTATGGCATTTTTCACACGCTACAATTCATTCATCTCATCCTCTGAAGATATACCTTAACAGTGGTTTCGGGAAAAAAAAAAAAATTATATAAGGTAAAAGGCCAGCAGGTAGAAGAAATACCGGATACAACGTTTTAGAAGATCCGAGAAAAGCCCTCTGCTGAGATGAAGAACCAGATCGAGTAGCAAGGGGGGATGGACAGCCCTCTGCTGAGTCGTTGCTTGCGATGATGGGCGGTGATGATGACGCACGAAGAATTTTGAATCCTCGGAAGCATCTCCCTGGACTGAGTAATGCTTAATTGCGAGTCCGGCCACGGGGAGGAGGGAGGTTTAAGAGGAGGCTTAGTCGGTAGATGGCAGGGTATATAAGGACTTAATTAACATCTTGGCGGAACCTGCTTAGAGTTCTACACTCCTTCCACGAAGACCCCATGGAGGATACGTAACTGATATTCGTCAGTAACTCATCGAAAAAAAACGCTTCGTTAGAAAATGTCAGATGGTGAAAAATTTCGCCTAATTTCTGCGTCTTCGTAAAATTAAAACATATTGTAATTCTTGAAACCCAAATTTAAGGGAAAATTTGGTAATTCATATGAAATCTAACCTGAAAAAAAAAGAAAAAAACATATACGTCCCTGAACTGTATTTTTAGTAATTTTAGACAAATCTGGGATAATGGACAAAATATTGAAGTCGAAAAGAACACTATTTTATATTTTGCGTAAAATAATTTTCTTAAATGAATAACACATAAAAATTTTAAACAAAACTTATAGAAAATTTGAATTAGAGTTAAATTTTTTAAATACACTCGACAAAAACTAAATATAAATTTAAAAATTTGGAAGTTGATTAAAAAACGAAACCTATCGAAGTATGGCTAATTTTAATTAAGTATTAAACGAGATATAAGAAAGAAGCCATAATAAAAAAGGGAATCCGACAAGGATATACTCTATCCCCGTTACTTTTTAATCTAAAATAGCAGTTAATTATGTATGTTAAGGAACAACTTAGATCCGGAGTAACAGTGCAAGGAGAAAATATAAAGATGCTACAATTTCCTAATGATATAGTAAGTCTACCCGAAAGTAAAAAAGATTTAGAAGAAACAATGAATGGCATGGACTAAGTCCTACGCAAGAACTACCGACTGAAAATAAACAAAACCAAACGAAAGTAATGAAATGTAATAGATATAATGAAGATGGACCACTGAATATAAAAATAGGAAGAAAAAACATTATGGAAGTAGAAGAATTCTGTTATTTGGGAAGTAGAATTATAAAAGATGGACGACACAGGAGCGATATAAAATGCCGAATAGAACAGACAAAACGAGCTTTCAGTCAGAAATATAATTTTCTTACATCAAAAATTAATTAAACAGTCAGGAGAACATTTTTGAATATACATGTTTGGAGCAGTAGCTTTATATGGAAGTGAAACTCGGACGATCGGAACACCTGAGAAGAAAAAATTAGAAGTTTTTAAAACGCGGTGCTATAAGAGAATGGTATAAATCAAATGGGTGGATAAAGTGAAAAATGAAGAGGGTTGCTGTAAACCCTTACCGTTTTCGAAGACGCAAAAATGAGGGCTAAATCTTTCGCCAGCCTGAACCTATGCTTATATGGATCCCAACCTCCGTAGGGGAAGACACCCACCAAGTGACGATTCCGGTCGCCACAGCACCCCTCCCGTTCCTAGCCCTGAGGGGCTTTACCGGGAGTCTTCTTATTGACCTTCGTACTGATTACATATCTCAGTCATCAGCCAGGCCTCGGTCAGGATGCCTGCAATGCAAATGCCGCTGTCGACATTTACCTTATACGGATCTTCAACTTTATTTTCACCAGTAGAATATTATTAAAATTTGTACATTCTTCGTGAATCATCCTCTATAAATAATATATTCTTTAGCAGATAATAAATAATTATCTCTAACTGACAAGGAGAAGATAATAAGTGAGAAGGAGTGATGAGAGGTAGTGAGAGTTACTGTTATTCTATAAATCATAAATCAATTTCTATAAATTATTCTATAAATCATTAGCTAAATAAAATTTATCAAAATATCTGGAACAAACCATTGAGAATGTTTTTAAAACATAAATCTTTTTTGCGAATTAATAACTCCAACATCCATATATTCCCTTTTTTTGAAAATCAGATAAGTTATGAAAAACGTTTCAATGATAACGACGAGGAATTCTAAAATAAAAAGAACATATGTGATTTACGTGTTACTAATAATGAATTGTTAAAAATGAATTCAGTACAATGGTTTAAATTTTTAATAATCCATTTCAATTTTTTTTCTTTTACTTATAAAAGAAAAATTTTTCCTTAAAAATTATTTAATTACATATTTATTTCTTCGTTTTTATTTGTCCAAATAAAAAAGACAAAGTTAAATGTCTTAGCTAGACTAAAATCACTTTTTCTGGTTGAATGCTGTCTTTTTCATTTGAAATATTGTTATAAATTCAAGCAATATTAAATTTCTCTTCCAACATCCTAGGTTTGTACAACAATAATCAATATCAATTTATATATATATATATTTTTTTTTTTTTTAAATCTGTATGATTTGTAAAAAAAATGTAATTTAATGTGAAAGTTTTGCCAGTAACATCATGATTCAATTAAAATACCATTTTTTTTTTTTTTTTTTATTAATTAAGGTGCTATGGAATGAGAGATAGTTTATTACTTTTTAATAATACATATTTATCCAATTTTTTTTTTTATAAGTTCTATGAATAACAATAATATCATGATGATTTATGCAGTCATAATATTCTAACAATACGTATTAAAGATATCAAAATAAAAAAATAAGTATGTTCAAATAAATAATTTATTCAGATAAGTAATTTTATTTCATTCATTTTATTCATACGGGTGAAATTTCCTACGGGTCCAGCGGATAAAACTTATTTACAAAATAAAGAAAGAAATGTCGAAATCGGTGCATTTAGAAAAACGTATAGCTTATACATAAACACACACACACATACACGCACACGCACACGCGCGCGCGCGCACACACACACACACACACACACACACACACACACACACACACACAAATTCACACATACGGGTTACATTGAAAACTCAACGTTCTTGAAGCTGGTTGAAAATTTATTAAATTTATTTTTACGTAATATCTCACAAGGTAGAA
>JAAAKQ030244916.1:0-11033 GCA_010016005.3 Zanna intricata | reverse complement strand
CGTAGGACACTGTCTTGCAGAAGCAAATTAAGTTGCTACCGGTAGCAGAAATCGCAAGTACAGTACGGGGCCAGAGGTCGAGAAGCGATCTTGAAGGTAGAAAATATAGAAGAATGGAAAAATGTTTAAAAGGAAATTCTTAAATCAGCAGAAGTGAACTTAGGCGGAACATAGAAAACTGGTAGAAAACATCGCATATCAGAGGATATATTGCAGTTGATGGTGAACATAGAAAATATAAGAATGCTAGTGATGAAGATGGTAAAGGAACCTATTGACAACTAACAAATATTATAAACAGGAAGTGAAAATTAGAGAAGGAAGAGTAGATTAAAGAAAAGTGTCGAGAAGTGGAAAGAGAAATGTTCATTGCTAAAATAGACGGAACATACAGAAAAATTAAGTATAATTTTGTGATACATCAGTTAAAATCTAATAATGTGTTAAATATAGAATATTTAAAAACAACTTATAATATAGTTAAATATAGATGATAACCGATTTATAAAACGAACGAAAAGGTTGTTAGGTGAGTGGAATATACTGAAGAGTTATACGGAGGAAATGAATTAGAAACTAGCATCATAGAGGAAGAGAAAGTCGAAGAGGATGAAAAGGGAGATACATTATTGAGATGTAAATTTAATAGAGAATTAAATGATTTGAATGGCAAGCTTTTGAGATAAACGGGATAACTGCAGAATTACTGCGCAGTGCAGGTGAGGAAGCAATAAATAAATTATACAAACTGGTAATATTTATGAAAAAAAGGAAGTTCCATCAGATTTCAAATAGTGTTATCGTTGTGTTACCAAAGAAAGCAAAAGCAGAAAAATGTGAAGAATATAGAACAATTAGCTTAACTACTCGGGCATCAAAAATCTTATCTAGAATTCTGTAGAGAAGAATTGAGAGGAGAGTGGAAGAAGTTGAGAGAAGAGTTGAAGAAGACCAATTTGGTTTCAGGAAAAGTATAGGGACAAGAGAAGCAATTTTAGCGCTCAAATTAATAGAAGAAGGATTATTAAAGAAAAACAAATCGACATACATGGAAATTATAGACTTAGAAAAGGCATTTGATAACACAGACTAGAAAAAAATGTTCAGTATTTTAATAAGTTTAGGGTTCAAGTATAGAGATAGAAGAACAATTACAGGAATCAAACTACAACAATAATAATCGAAGAATATAAAAAAGAAGCCGTAAAAAAAAGGGAGCCCAACAAGGACGTTCCCTATCCCCGTTATTTTTTAATCTTTACATAGAACTAGCAGTTAATGAAGTTAAAGAACAATTTAGATCCGGAGTAACAGTGCTAGATGAAAACATGAAGAGGCTACGATTTGCTGACGATACAGCAATTCTAACCGAGTGTAAAATAGTTTTAGAAGAAACAATGAATGGCATAAATGAAGTCCTTCGCAAGAACTACTACATGAAAATAAAAAAGGACAAAACGAAAGTAATGATTGTAGTAGAAATATAGATAGACCACTGAATATAAAAGTAGGATGAGAATAGGCTATAGAAGTAGAAAAAGTTTGTTATTTGGGAAGTATAATTACTAAAGATGGAAGAAACAGGAGCGATATAAAATGCCGAATAGCACAGGCGAAACGAGCTTTCAATTAGAAATATAATTTGCTAACATCAAAAATTAATTTAAAGATCAGGAAAGCATTTTTGAAAATATATGTCTGGAGCGTAGCTTTACATGGAAGTGACTTGGACGATCGGAGTACCTGAGAAGAAAATATTAGAAGCTTTTGAAATGAAGTACTATAGGAGAACAAATGTTAAAAATCAGATGCGTTGATAAAGTGACAAATCAAGAGGTATTGCAGTAAATTGATGAACAAAAAAGCATTTGGAAAGATATAGTGAAAAGAAGAGACAGATTTATAGACCACATCTTAAGGCACCCTGGAATAGTCGGTTTAATATTGGAGGGACAGGTAGGTGGGAAAAATTGTGCAGACAGGCAAACTTTGGAATATGTAAAACAAATTGTTAGGGATGTAGGATGTATAACGAAATGAAATGACTGACACTGGATAGGGAATCTTGAAGAGCTGCATCAAATTATTGAAATGACTAAAGACAAAAGATATATATATATATAAAGCCTGTCTTCAATGATAAATAAAAAATGTATTTAAAGTTAAAAATTCCCTTAATTTATAATTTATCAAAAAATATCGGGATGCGCTATAATGAACGGTTTTAAACATTCGACAGATGATGCATAATATTTAAAATAGTCTAAACTGTATTCAGTTGTGTAAAAAAAAAATTCCAATTTTGGTCTTAAATATCACTTTTCCAACCCCTGTACCACTTTCAACCAAGATCTCATTCTTCTTCATATAGATAAAACGTACGAGTAAATACACATACACACACACGCGCGCATATATTCCCAATGTCATACGTACGCAGATATAAACAATTTCAATCAATAGCAGTCTGAAAACTAAAATTCGAACGTTACAAGAAAAAAAATCTGAGCCAAAAATGACTGATATATGCGATGTATTTTATTGGTTTTAGTTTAGGCTTTATAAATTGTTTTGGATTAGATTTTTAATCTAATCCAAAGCAATGGTTTACTGTGAACCATTTTATGAACTTATGAACCATTTTTACTGTTACTTGAATCCCATCGCATCAAAATAGCTAGTGCAGCTAAATCCAAAACTCAAGCTCTAACGGAAAGTACCTGCCAGTTGTCTTGATCTGTTTGCGTGCAGAGTTTGCCCGTTCTTTCGCGTTTGTGCGTTTAAATGCGTGGAGTAATAGTGTGAGAGACGCGAGAGACATGAATTGATAGCCTGTGTAATGGGACGGTACGATATACTGCACCGGCCTGATATACCAGAGAATAAAGCTTACAGATGGCTAGATAATAGGATAGACGAAGTGTCGCGCCCCGTATTATTAATTATTAAGAGTCTGCCTAGTTGATTAGGTAATGACGTCACTCTGACGAAACACTACCATCTCCTTATCAACAACTGCAGGCATCAGAGAACTACATATTAATAGTAATAGACGATGAGTGAATATTAACTGGTAAATTATTCATATAAGAATGAACACAAATTCAGGAAAATATAATTAAAATAAGTTTCCTTTTTCCTAAAAACAAAACTGCTAAAATGCACAATATTAAAAATATTCTCACAAAACACTTTTGTAAAACCGGCTGTTTTATCATATTTATAAACACTCGTAATGGATTATCGTCGTAATTATATTATGAATTCGTCGTAATGAATTAAAATGATTTCTGGTGAAAAAAAGCGTTTTCCAAAGCGAGACTTAAATAATGTAGAAGTTTTTAAAATGTAAAATAATTAAATCAATCTAAAATAATTAGTCCGAACACACAAAATAACAAGAGTGTAAAGGAACTTTTATTTCAAAACCTTTTTAAAACCATTTCTTAAGAGAAGTTTTGTCAAAAATTATCAAAAAACAGTTTACTGTGATAAAAGTTAAACCAGTACTGAAAAACTTTAAAATACAAGATGACAAGAGAGTAGAGGGTCCTTACCACTTAATTACACAGATCCCTTATAATAAAAAAGTGCTCAAAAAACTTTACTTTTTTCAATCTTCCTTAAGGCCTCGAAGTCGAATTCCAAGATATCTGAGGCCTCCGAAATGGAGTCTTCATATCTTCCGCTGTACGTGTCGGAGGATCTCCCTGCTGCCGGCAATGGATGACACCGGCCCCGTTGGCGCGGTCAGAAGTACATCACAGTCCAAACTGGATGCACTCACCACTAGAACATGTGGGGCGGCAGAATTTCTCACTTTCTTAGCTAAAGGCCTCCGTGCTTTTGGTGGCTCCATTGTTGGTTTTCTTTTTTTTTCATTGTATTTCTGGTTTCACAGATCCCTTAATGTGAAATTTTTCTAGCTGGATTTTGGCTTTAGATGTAGTTGGCTGAGGCTTTTCCTCGATTTTTATTTCATTTTGTCTTAACTGATGTACTATGAAACTGATGTTTTCTTCTGCGTCGGTTTTGAACTATTTCCCCTTGATGAACATCCCTTCAGTTTTTTTATTGATGATACGACGTGTGGCTAGAAAATAACGGGACTGATTTTTTGTAAGACAAACAGCGCGGCCTCAAGGTCAAATGCCATATTGTCGAGTCGCCTGACATCCCCCCATTATATTCCAGCCGCTGTGACGACCGCAGCCTGCTCGGTCGGGCCACAGCCTTCGCTCGTGTCGGATCGTGAACCTGCCGCTCGTCTGAAAAACGGTAGACGTTTTAATAGAGCAACGCGTTAACGTGAAATTTTTCGGACGGGCGTTACGGAGGGAACAACTTATCCGTTTCATCGTGTACTCAATCTTCGACACGCAACTACTCCCTGAACCGATAATTCTTGACTATTTCCTTTTCGCTGAAATTCAATAAATTTCTATGTACATTCAAACCCTTTGAGGTACTCAATGTACCAAGCGACGTGTTCTCGACGTCCAGTACTCCAGTTTTCTTAGCTTTGAGTAACCATGGTGATTGTATGTCATTCACAGTTTCTACAAATAGTCCAACCGCAGTTTTGTGAACATCTTTTACCGGTACTCCGGTGGCTTCCGTGATGCCTGGAGCTAAAGGCTGGTCTTCAAAAAATCGCCTTCCATTTTCTTGATAACAAGATATTTCGGAATTGGTCCACTAGTCTCGGTCGAAAATTCGTTTAATTCCTCTTTTTCAAAACAATGAAGTCTTTTTTGTCAGTGAACTCAACACTCTTTCTCCTCTTCGCCAGCGAGAACAGAGGCTTTCAGGACGAGGGTTTCTACGTGAACCCTCTGCCACGGAAGTTGTGGATGGAGAATTATTCATAATCCTATTCTTCGCCAGTCAATATTGTGCAAGGTTCGAGCGGAGAGACGCACCAATCAATCATCATTGATTGATCCTACCTCGGTTCCTTCAGTCAGCCCAACCCGGTAGGGGAAGATACTCATCTTGTGACGATTACAGTTGCCACACCACCCTCTACGTTCCTAGCCCTGATGGGCTTTACCGGAAGTCTTCTATGGACCCTCTAACTGATTACATCTCATAGTCACCCAACAGCTAGACCTCGGTCGGGATGCCACCGACATTGCAAATGCCTCGAGAGATATTTATATCAGTGAATTTTAACTCAGCCGTTGCCTTCGTTGTAGGCTTGTCTCTCTTTTTCTGTTTTAGCCTCCGGAACTACCAGAAGGTATTATTTTAGAGGATGAATGAGGATGATATGTATGAATGTGAATGAAGTGTAGTCTTGTACAATCTCAGGTCGACTACTCCTGAGAAGTGCGGTTAATTGAAATCCAACCACCAAAGAACATCGGTATCCACGATGTAGTATTCAAATCCTTATAAAAATAACTACCTTTACTAGGATTTGAACCTTGGAACTCTCGGCTTCGAAATCAGCTGATTTGCGATGTCGCGTTACCCAGTAGGCCAGCCCGGTGGGCTAAAGTGGCGTTGTAGGCTTCTATCGACCTACAACGCCACACTCTAAACCAACTAACCGTATTTGCGGAAGCACGAAACCTCCGCCTGATCCACTTTTAACATTAGCTTTTGTGGCTACTGACCATCGTTCATTACACGAGTCAATGCAATGCTAAATTTTTTTTTCACCAGCCGAAACATGTTGCTTGTAAAAGCTAGATTCAAAACTACTTATATCACTTCACAACAAAATGCAACTGGTTCACAAAGGAAGTCAAGGACAAAACTCTCATTTTAAAGTTCCGTGTGACATTTTTTTTCTTGCCACAATCTCCAGCCCGACATCGGCAAGGCCGCGCCCATACCTACGGCGGCATGAACTACCATATCCCGGCAGCGCCAGACACCAACGCGCCGTTGTCAGCCGCCTCTTCCAAATTTAACCTGGGCCTATGAGTCAGGTACACCCTGACCCACGATACCGATGTCCCAGGGCTCGTGTTTAGCAGATGGGCTCCGATACCCCTACGCATGGTATAATCTCTGCCAAAGGTCGAAGTGACTGATACACACTGGGCAGCTCAAAACATCGGATTTCGGTTCCGAATGTCTAAGAGTTTAGTCGCGTCTAAACTGGGCTCCGCTGTTTGGTCTCTACTTTCGACTATTTCTTATTATTTTGTTTTTTGACGTAAGTGTATTGTTTTTTATTGTGTGATTTATTGTATAAGACGATTTTTTTTTATTTTAAAGACGTTATCTGTTTTTGGTTGAGATGGTAGCCTATTATATTTTATCCATCGCCCACCTACCGGAAACTATTTTATTTCTGTTGTTCGAGGTTGATACTGTGTTGTACATAATAATCCGCAATTATTGACTGAAATTTAACTACGTAATTAGTTAAAAAAGTGATTTGAAGATAGTAACCTACAACTTGTTTACTTTTGCTTAGTTACGTAAATAATTGTACGTTGCTAGGTGTTTATGTCGTTGTGACTTGCTTTGTTTTTATTGATAATATTGCGATTTGTTTTGTTTTTTATTGATCTGCGATTTCTTTTTTTATTGATAGTATTACTGGTCATGGCTATTGTTATCTTTATTGCTTGACTATCTTGTCGACACTTATTTCTTTGTGGTAGCTACTCCTTCAGGTTTCCATTTCGCGGAAAACTGAAATTAAGCCTTCTTTGGTAACTAAGGAGGGTCCGCAGAAAGAGCAGGAGGGATCCTCCCGCAAAGCCCTACGGGGGGTCATCCACGATTCCCATAGAGGGATCGCTGCCGGAGAAGAGATTTACTTTTCCCATTCGGATGATAGTGATGGGGTGAGGGATCACAATGATGGTGAAATCAGTTGCGAGACTGCAATGGAGCAGGAAGATAATGCAGAGCCCTGTAGGCGAAAGAAGAGGACGAAGTCGCGGTCTCCCCCGCTAGAGGGTCCGAAGCGACGACAGAACGTTACTGGGGATAGCTCTGACTCTGATCGGACAGGTGGGAAGGCATTTTCTCGAGCTGTAACGCAATCTGTGGAACAGACTTCATCTCAGGAGAGAGACAGTGCCTGCATGAAGGAACTGGACGATGACTTGGATAAGTTGTTCGATGAAATTGGAAGGCTGGAGGGTCTTTCCCAAACCACCCAAAAATATTAAGACTGAAATACGGACGATGGCTGAACTGGTGCAGCGACTGGCGGAAGGGGTCGCACCCAAGGTGAAGAGGTTATGTGCTGATGCAAGTCAAAAAGGACTGGAGGATAAAGCATGCCAAGCAGTTCTCTAGTATCAGAGGTGGATCGTTCTCAGGTGCAGGAGAAGATTGAGTCGGTTTTGGTAGCTAGAGAGAAGCACGATCTCTTTCAGGTACTTAATACAAGATGGTCACAGGAGAGATTTCAACGGATGGAGGTAGTGTTGGATGCTCCGCAGAAGACGACAGATGAGGATATTGTGTTTCTATCCCCGCGTAGACCGGGCTTTAGAAATGAATTTGATCGTGTCTTGGGTGACCGATCCTTGGAGATTAAAAGGAATTTTAAAGAGAAAAGAGCAATCTTTGATCGTTGCATATTTATCAATTTAAAACCAAAATGTAAAAACTGATGAACGATGTAAATTATCGAGTAAAATATTATATTTACATTAAATTGTATTTGACGGTAGAAACAAATACAAATGAAACTCGATATCATATATTTTTATAAAAGCATAATTAATTTACTTAAATTTATATGAGATTTTATATAGATGTTTCTGGACGTGTGGCTGGAAATGATAACGAATATTTGATGGAAGTTAATTAATGAAGCGCCTACATAGGAATAGTTAACAGATCAGTGCATGTATTAAACGCAAACATATGCTATTGATTGACGATTACAAGTTATCTTGTACTCGAGAATAGACAAATCTATCAAGATAGGTTAGGGGATATACCTTGATTAAATAACACTATATCAATTATGTAATTAAATTAGAATCCTGACAGCTACACAAGACAGATGGTCTGATAAACAATATGAATTGTAATACCTAGATTTTATCGATACAGAAAGATTAAACAAATAATAAGACCAATTGAACATTCGTCCTTTGTTTATAATAATCAGATTTTAATTTTCTTTACTTAAAGTAAATAACATAAAATAAACATATTAGAAATAACAAAAAAGTAAATCGATAAAGGATAATTTTAGTTAGAAATTGATCTTTTCGATGTCATTACATCTATCAAATGAGTAAATACTATAACTATATTATGAAAGAAAAGATATTCAATTTCTGATGGCAATATTTTGTATAAAGGAAAAGAGTACAGACATTTGAGGAATAACTATAATTGTTTTTCAAGTACCGACTTTTACTTGTGGAATTACGATGAAATGTTTTGAATTTTTTTTTTTTGATTGAATTAATTTACCAAAAAAGCTTTTGAACCTTGCAACCTTGTACGTGGGAATATAGAAATGGAATTTTGGGTTATAAAAAGGCTATGTCTGACCGGGGTTCGAATCCGGGACCCCAGATGAATGGCAAAACGCTATCACTTCGCCACAGTGATCGGCAGAAACAGTACAGAAACAGTGCGTGGCTTCATTCTAGATATGGAAAGATAAATAAGTAGTTATATTATTTCAATTAAAAAAAATACAAAATACGAATAAGGCAAAAAACTATTTTTTATTTAGCGCATAGGGGTGCAGATTCCTTGGTCAAAATTGAATAATGAAAATATAAGTTTTCAAAAAGAAATTAAACCATTTACAAAATACCTTGAAGAACTAAAAAAAAAAAAAAATAATAATTGCGAAGTAGATGAGGTAAGCTCTAAAATTTTAAAATATGAAAGCTTGTTCCTATTAAATAATACTTTTTTTTAAAATTAGTTTTAATAGATTTCTTTTTGAATTATATTTTGAGTAAAATACAATGTAGAATTGGAACTAATTATAAATAAGAGGTGTGGGAGAAAAGTAATGAGACTGGTAAACACTGGAGCGATATGGCAACGATGCAGGCTCCCCCTTCACAGAGCTTGTGCATCAGACGCTCATGAAAGTTTTACTTAACCCTGTGTGGTAACTATACAATCCTAAAGATAAATGAAGTTGTGTTTTTGTAGTGCGTTACAAAAATGGAACAGCGAAATTTGGACATTCTTTATTAAGTTTTTCAGCGGTCAAAGCTTTTTTGGAGGGCCGGGAAGCAGTGCAAGACAAACCTCACTAAGGAGGCCTTCAACATAAAAAAATTGAGGAAAATGTGGAAAGAGTGAGGACTCTAGTGAGGTCACACAGTCAACAAACATTGAGACTGATGAGAAGTGTGTTAAATTTGAATTCTTTTATATCCTTCACCAGATTTTGACTCAAAATTTGGGCATTAGAATGGTGTGAGCCAAGTTAGTGCCAATAAACCTTTCCATTGAACAGAAAGACAATCGGATGAATGTGTGCCTTGACCACCTTCCCGAGAGGATCGAAAATGACCCAGGTTTCTTCAGACATGTGATCACTGGAGATGGTATCATGGATTTTCAAATACGATCCTGAAACATAACATCGAAGTCAAAAGTGGCACACTGATACTTCTCCTCGATAAAGAAACCTCGAATGAGCAGTTCAAAAATCAAGTTCACGCAGATTTGTTTTTTTAACAATAGTGATTGATTGCTCACACAGAATTTGTATTTCAAAGACAAACTGTCTTTTATAAAGAAGTTCTTGAAAGACTCAGAAAAAGGATGCTTCTTTTGAGATCAAACATTTGGATGCTCCATCATGACAGCTTCCCCGTCACAAAACCAGTTTGACGAATTATCATCCAGATAAAAAAATCTAAAAATAAAGGGATGCCAAAGGTTCCTGAGTCCCCTATTCACCTGATATCATTAGTTCGTGTTACTTTTTTTTGTTCCCCAGGATCAAAACCTACTTAAAGAACGTCATTTTAGTAATGTCGAAAACATCCAAAGCAGCGAAACCAAGGAGCTGACAGCATTTCCAGTTGAAGCATTCCAGCATTGTTACGACGAATTGAAACAACGCCTCTGCCGATATATAGCTGTTCAAGGAAACTACTTTGAAGGTGATAAACAACTGGTCATTACTTTCCTGCCACACCTCGTAGAATACTATTTTAAATACATATATTGTACAAGAACTTTCGCTTCAACGGTATTTCAGCCAAAAAATTAAAATACTTACATAAGGAGCTAAATATAAATTTTCGTAAGTTCTACTATTCCTGGTTTTCATGATATCTAAACAAATATTTTCTAGCTATTTCTTCATTATTATTCAAACGTATGAGAGTCATATTTTTGTTATCTTTTTTTTATATTAATTTTAATACATTAATTGTATTTTTTTAATCTTATTTCATTTTAAATAAAATTATTTTAAAATTTAATTTAAAATAAAATTTAAATTCGAAAAACATAAAAATAAAAAAAAAAAATAAACAATAGTAACAAATTAAAAAATATCAAATCAAAATTTAGAATTTTGAAAGAATGACAAAAAAATCTCAGTAGAACAACACATTTTTAATTTTGTAGCTGAAACAGATGTCTTGTTAATCTTTGAATTCGCACCGGTTAGAAAAAGCGAATTCTATTCCTCAGTAAAACTATTTCAGTCTCAATAAAGCCTGCTTTAACAAATCCGTTCTCCCTTGTGCTTTTCCTTTGGCCTATTTCAAACTTATCCAACATTTGTACCTTTTAATCAATATGTTTCCCTACATTGTTATTTTTATTATTTATTTTCTACGCGGGGAACCGTAGAATTCATCTAAACTCTTAGATGAATGGCAACAAATCTGGGAGAAGGCAGAAGTAGCATCTTTACAAAAAGACTAATCCCACTATTAGGATCCTGGCTGGGGAGGGACCACGGGAAGGTGGATCATCATCTCTCCCAATTCCTCTTCGGCCATGGGAGTTTCAATGATTCTCGAACCTGCCAGTGGATCTCGAATAATTTAGGCCTCACCAACCTACGAAAAGGGACACGCTTTTGACAAACAGGAAACGTCCTTGTTTGG
>JAAAKQ030244894.1:0-11033 GCA_010016005.3 Zanna intricata | reverse complement strand
CTTATTGACCTTCGTACTGATTACATATCTCAGTCATCAGCCAGGCCTCGGTCGGGATGCCCCCGAAGCAAATGCCGTGGTCGACATTTAGCATCAGAGTAAGATACCTAAGCAACAATACTAGATCGTGAATACCGGTGTTCTTTGGTGGTTGGGTTTCAATTAACCACACTTCTCAGGAGTGGCCGACCTGAGATTGTAAAAGACTGTGCACTTCATTCACATTCATACACATCATCCTCTAAAGTCATATCTTACGGTAGTTCCGGAGGCTAAACAGATAAAGAGAGAACTAATTATAAGCAGGTTCTCTACTAAAAGTTTTAGTAAAAATTATTTAACAGTAAAAAATCTGGAACTAAATCAAATGCTTTACTGAGATTTGTTTTTTAAGCTTACTTTTTCTTCAACGATTAAGCCTAGAAAAAAAAATGAAAATACATCTCTTTTTGTTACCTAACTGTTTTAAAATATTTTCTAAAACTTCGAAATGTCAGTTTCTAAAGGAAAAGTTAGTTGATATCAATCATTTAAAATCGTTTAGAAACCACATACTTTTATATATTGTCGCCGAATGGCTTCAACGGCACGTGGAACCTTAAAACCTTTTAGTGGTCCTGAAAAGGGCCGTTTTCTTCGTTAACTGTGAGAAGGGCTGTTGGATCCGGGAGGCTGTCTACGGCGATCAATCGGCTGCAATCGGGTAGTTGTGACTCGTCCATTGTAATCCAACTGGGATTTCCTTCAGCGGCGGTTGGGTTCCCGCGAGACTAGCAGTGACGGTCATTATTCAGGAAGATGGGAGCCCGGCGAGCTGAGCGGGAAGGTAGCGTCCGTATCCAGCAGCACCCACGGCGGGCCAGGCCTGCTGCTCCGGCGGGGTGGTCCCACGTTGAACCGGCCAGAGAATTCCTTCGGTCTTCTTCCATCTTCCTGTTCTTCTTCTTCTAGGTCTTCTCTAGGCGGTGGTCGACGATGAAGTGACACTTCATGCCAATACGCCTTTATTTATTTGAGCCGTTGTGGGGCACCGCCGCTATGTTAGGGTATATGCGCGAGCAGCTAGATATGTGCTAGGAAGGCCGCCTATGCACGTGCGCACGAATACTGCACTTCCTCTGACATTTCCTCGACCTTGTTCGCTTATTACATAAGGCATGTAGTAGCAATATATATATATATATATATATATATATATATATATATATAATATTCATATAATATATATATATATATATTAGTGAAACGCTAAAATTATATCCACATTGTTAACACTATTTAACAGAAGTCAATTTTTTTTATTATGAAAGTATTAATTTCTGAAAAACACACACACACACTTTCTCTCTCTCTCTCTCTATGTTCGCGCGCGCGCGCCAACACAGAGAGTATGCATACACGCGCGCGCGTGTGTGTTTGTACCATAGCGTGGTGCATAATGAAAAATTTGCGATGGTAAAATATTTTAAAAACCAGTGTTAGGATATTAAGTTTTAGAACGGCGAATTTTTATATATATTTAGAATATTTAACGTCGTAAGATCAAAATTTAGGATTTTAGAAAAAAAAATAGGAGGAGATTCAATACAACAACCATCTCTATAATATTTTACAGCATAATTTTTATTTGATGTATATTGAATTGAGACAATAAGATATTAAAAAAAAGGAAATCCAACGATTTTTTTTCTTGGTAATGAATGGTAGAGAGTAATAACAAAATAAAGATTTTTTTCCCATAAGTTTCCATAAGTTCCTTGAAATACTGTACATTGTCATCACTAGCATTACTATTTCGGCTAGTTTGCAGCTGGCCTTTTTAATATATTTTTTAGAATTATTTAGGAATGACTCTCTAGCCCCTTAATTCGTCCCACACCATTCCTTTTACACAAAAACCGGTCGTTTTTCTAACTGAGCAAACTAAGCAAACTAAAAAATATAGAAGTGTTTCTATTCATGGGTCGCCATCTTTGCTAGCGTTGCCACAAGTAGAATATAGTGAATCAATTTATAGTCAAGCGCAACTAAAACTTTCCTTTTTTTTATTTTGACTCTAATCTTAAATTAATACAGTACACAATATAATGAAATATTATAACAAATTAAAACCCCAAATTTTCTTTTGTACACTCGATATATTATAAAAAAGTAGGAAAAACGATTTAACAAAATTTGATAGAAAGGAAGAGAATGCTGTTTTAGACAAATAGTAAGATAGATAAACATTGTAATGTAAGTAAACAAATTTGGTTACTTAATCGCTAAAAATAAAAAGTACAAAAATGGTTGAAGGAATGTATTAAACGGATGTTAGCTCAAGTATAAAAAGACTTAAGAAGAAATATATTAATGTTATAAAACATTTAGGAATAAAAATTTAAAAAAATATTTTGAGTCACGGCAAAGTTTTAAAGCAGTAAAGAATAAATTATAGGAAAACTGGAATTGTACAACTACATCAGGTTGAATATTTAAAAATTAAATGTCAGATATTAAGCCGAAAATCGGACAAGAAAAATTTTTGAATCAATATTTTATAAAAGGATGAGACTGCTGTGGATCATATATTAATATTCCCAAATTTAATTAATTTGGTTCTAGAAAGGAGTGTTAAGAGAAATAACGGAAAAGGAAGGCAGGTAATCTCCTTTTGTTTACTTTATTCACTTTTGTAATTTTCCAGTCTATATAACAAAGTTATGGAACTTTTGGTGTATAATCTTTGTCTAACTTAATATTTAACTCTTCATTGTCCTCCTTCTATCGTATTTAATTACACTTGTTTATATATATTTACTCTAAAATTGACTTTTACCTCCCTTCGCAATAAATTTAACCACTTCTTTTTACTCACTTCTATTTTCAACTGAAAGAATAATTTTGTCAGCGAATCGTAATGTATTAATTTTTTGTTCCAAAACAGTTGTTATACGTTCTCAAAATATTTTTATCCCTTTATTGTTTCTTCCAAATTAATGGATAAATGGAATAGAAAGTAACATTGTCTCATAATTTCCTCCATTGCAGCTTGCCTTCCCTTATATTTTAATTTAACTATAACTAAATACGTAATTCTTGATTAGATATCATTCTTTAAAATAATTAACTGCAAGCAAACTTTAAAATATAGAAATATCTTACTTCAAATACATTAAAAAAAGTAATTAAATCATAAAGAGAGTAAAAGCGCCAGTTCTTCGCTGGCTCCTCCTTCTCTAGGAGGAAAAAATCTCTAAGAATCACGGACGAAATGATATTTCTAGATAAACAGAATAACCAAGAGAAGAGAAATTTCAAATTCAGAAGGATCTTATGGAAGAACACAGAATAGAGATGAATATTTAGAAAATAAAAACAATGAGAATAAAAGACAGAAAAGGAGTAAAAGGTTAAAACAAAATAAAAAACAAACAAAAAACCGACAGTGTTGCATAGGGTCCTTAGGCAATTCTGGCCACTCCAGAATAAAATTGCTCAAATACTAATGCATTGAAATCATCTAATTAGTACAAATCTCTATATTTACAAACCTCTAGAAGAAATTTCAAATCTCTATATTTACAAACTCTTGTAATTTTGAGTTTATAAATTACAAATTTTTTTTAACTTACTCTTTATAGGGGTTTGAACAGGACCAAACACTATGAGAAGTATTCTAGATTACCTAAAAGTTCGATGAAAAAATGATATAAAAAAGTTTATCTGTCATTTGAATAGACTTTTAAGTTAATTTTAAGTTAAGAACCAATAAATGTTGTATTCGTGACCACTAGATCGATTGTAACTAAAACGAAATTATATCAATACAGAAATACAGAAATCATCTTGCCAAATTTCATCCAAGTTGGTCATAACCAGGAGACATCAATCGAAAAACATACAAACATTCATATTTAAATAAAGGTGTCCAAAAATGAACTGATATTATATATCTGTTGCCATTCTTTTCTTAGTTAAACCGGAGTAGAAATTTGTATATACTGTTATCAGTAAACAATGAGATTAAATTGTGGAAAAGTGTACACTCGAACAACGCGTAGACGTACGTAAATTGTAAAAATAACAATATAAAGAGTTGATTACAAGTGTTAGAAAAAATTATCTGAAGCGATGAGGTAAATTTTCTTCTTACCGGTTTTGACAACAAACAAAGTTGTTGAATTTAGGGATCAGAAAAATCTAATAAAGATTGACGAAATTTTTTTTGCATCCTCGACGGATATAGTTTGGTGCTGATATTTGGCGATGAGATTGATTATACCTTACTTCTTCGAAAATAAAAATTGAAATTCCGTTACCGTAAATGAAGTTCGATATTGTAAGAAATTTTCAAACCTTTTATAGCCTAAAATTAATGATATAGATTTGGATGACATGTGGTTTCAGCAATATGTCAGTGAAATATTGTAGTTATTGGATGAAAAATTTAATGCTCCCGTTACCTAACAGCGAAGTGTGTGAATTGGCTGCCAAGATCATGTGACTTGAGAAGGTTGGAATTTTTTCTTTAAGTATGATCTTAAGGAAAAAGTGTACATCAATAAAACGCAAACAATTGAGGACTTCAGAGAAGATAGTGTCACACAACATTGTCAACGTTTCCCAGCAAGTATGCCAACGTTTTTTGGAAAATACTGTCAAAAGGATGAACATGTACAATCTTGCACATGTTTTGTAAATCACACATAATATCCATGTTACCTCCTTCTAATAAAGTAAAAATATTACCAAATAAAAAATATGTTTTATTATAAAATTAAAATGTCATCTCATTTTGTGGCCCACTAATTTTTTTTGGAATTTTCCAGTATTAAATTGTATTTTTTAATATTTTTGTTAAAGGGGACAATGAAAAAAATTTACATAAAAAATTTTGGCTCTATTAATAATACAATAATATAGCAGTATGACATCTTCGCAGAGAAGTAATAAAATCTACGAAAGTACTTACATAAATAAATAGTTATTATGTAATAGAACAAATTAAAACTTTAATTAGCATCTTGTGAATTGTTATCAAAGTACCAAATAACATTGTAAAAGAATAAAATTAAACAAAATGATGACATAAAGAAAAGAACTCATAATTTACATAGAAATAAAAGAAAATTGAAACATAAATTATAAGAAGTACCGCTTTGCGGCAAATAATTATACTTTGATAAAAATATAATTAGGAAAAATAAATTATTTTCATAAATTTTTATAAAGATTCTCAGGTTAAAATCTTCAATTTAATAATCCCAATATAGAATTATAATGTTCTGTAAATACTCGTATAAACTGAAAAAGTTTTAAGTTTTAACATTTATTATAACTAGCTTTTTAAAGTAACTAACTATGTAACAAGTAACAACTTATTAAAACTATAAGAAGAAAGTTAATGACGTATAAACATAAAATAAGGAAGAGGGAGAAATAAAAATAAACATAGTGATCGATAAGGAAGAAAATTTTTAAAAGGAAAAGATTTAAAGGATCCTCAGTTTATTAAGGATTACCATGAATAAAAGGTAAAATTCTTACATAGATAGGTAGTATAAAAATAGGCTACAACAGAAAGCCTGAGCTAATTCAAATATACAGTTTAAAACCTTTAATTAAAAGACTTAAAGCAATAATGAATGAAAAAGCTATTATAGATTTTTACTCCATTAAAAAAAATCTCTTCAGCTTTTTTTTTCGTTTTATTTTTTTTTTAATACATTCACCTGCCGGCCTCCGTGGCGTGAGTGGTAGCGTGTTGGCCTTTCATCCGGAGGTCCCGAGTTCGAATCCCGGTTAGGCAAGGCATTTTTCACACAAGCTACAATTAATTCATCTCATCCTCTGAAGATATACCTAACGGTGGTTCCGGAGGCTAAACAAAAAAAAAAAAAAACATTCGCCATATATTAGAATTTAATTTAAGAAATTTTTTTTTTTAATGTATGTTAAACAAATAAGAGTGTCTATTATAATGCCTATAGTGCGTATATGAGAACTTACCAGAAGTATATACGAATATGTTTTAAAAACTTTAATAGTAGAGAGAGAATTTAATTTAAATTATACGGACTGTTTAATAATTTATTTAATGCTATCAACAAATTATGTATATTTAAAAGGACACCTCAGGGGGTAGTTTTTATTGAACGTTTGGTAACTGTTACTACGGGGTCACTGCCGGTTACTACCGGCTGAAAGAGTAATCTATTTCATTTTGTTCACTTATAGACAACCTACCAGCTATACCTATAATATACATAAATGTAATACAACTCTTTACATATACCTAACTACGTGAAAATACTGAAATTCACCTAATTTTATTTCAGTATTAAAATTCAATACCAAAAATATTGAATGACGAAAACTTCTCGAAAAATAATATCCCGTTGACCCAAAGAATCTTCCATACTCCTTTCATTAGACTCGCAGTAATTGTTGTTTTGAATTATTTTATTAATTTTCTTATTCGTTGTAATAAAAAGGAAGGTACAATTGCATATTTAAAATTTTTTTAAAATATACTCCGACTGGCCAACAGAAATGAAAAAATAAAACAATGAGTACCGATACCGATCATTGTTTAATATTTATTGTATATGGTACTACTGCTGATTCTAATGTATGTGATTAGTCATTTAAAAGGCCTTAATAATAGACTACTTAAGAAATCTTTTTATAATATAGTGTAAAGGTTAATTAAATAATCTTATAATAAAAATTAAATCGGTT
The DNA here is from genome assembly GCA_010016005.3 of Zanna intricata. Classification (NCBI taxonomy): domain Eukaryota; kingdom Metazoa; phylum Arthropoda; class Insecta; order Hemiptera; family Fulgoridae; genus Zanna; species Zanna intricata. Next base: position 4,310 of record JAAAKQ030244894.1, on the reverse strand, counting down.
TTCTTTAATAAATAAATGTTAGAAAAATTTTACATTTACATTTTTTTTTTTTACAATTTATTATTAATGTTTATTATATTTGTTATTATAAATGTTTATATTATTTGTATTATAATTATGTTTTAAAATTTGTATAATATTTACATTATTTGTATTATATCAAATTCTTCTAAAAATGAAAGAATTGTTTATGATAAATAAAATATGAAATAAATACTCTTAAATAAAATCTATCCAAATATCTTGTAAATTTGCGGTGTTATTTTTACGTTTAATTTAAACAATTATTTAAAAATTAATTTTATACAAACAACGTAACAAACACTTCAATACGTATAGATATACATAACCATATCTACAAAACAACGCTCCGGATAACTTCAACAGTCTTTCTATGCTGTATTAATGTATACGTAAATGCGTACTTGTATACAGAAAGAGCAAAAAAGAGCGGAAGAAAGAAAGAAAAGTGGAATTAACGTCTTTCTTTATTGTATACTTTTATAAACGTGCATATGCGAAAGATTACAAAAAGAGAGAGAGAAAGATAAGTGTATTGGGATCACAGACGGATCATCGACCTTTTTTCTCCCACCTCTCATTCTACATATAAGTATAATTTCTCGCTCCATATCTTTCTCTCCTGTATATACGCTTAGCGTCTCGTGACGATTTTTGATTACGAGTCAGCTATTTTTTTCTCCATGCAAAAGTCTATTACAAAAGTGTCCGGCAAAACGTGCCAAAAAAAAAGTTTTCACTTCAAAAATATTTGACCACTTCTTTAACAAATAATTGTTTTTGAAAATTATCGATACTCGAAAAATATTTTATTGATAAAGTTAAATTAATATTCAAGAACAAAGAAAAAACAAACATTAAGTAAACAAGTTAACAGATAATAATTTTAGGTAGAAATTTGTTTGGTGAATTGTACCCAGGCATTAATTTAATTTTTGTCACTAAATAGTGAAAAAGGGAAGTTTTATTAATTTATTTTTCATTTAAAGGTCTTTGTTGATTTTTAACGGACAGCAAACCATAATATTGAGATAAAAATTCATTACAAAAGAAAGTTTCACTTTTAATACAGAAAATGATCAAGTAATGCCATTTAAAGGTATACATCTAAGCTAGAAATATCAAACACAGTATCAAGAATGCCATTTATTTAATACCAAAACGCCACCTTACTTTTTTTTTAACATTGTTAAATAATTAATATTTAAAGTGTAGAAAATAATTATATAGGCAGCACTGTAGAATTTCAAATCTCCCGGACCAAGAGGATGAGGGCGAAGGGAAATTCCCACAGGAAAAAAGGGAATTTTCAAGATGGCGGACTATATCACATGACTAAAATACTGCTACGCTATTGGTTGTTGACACAGTACGACCTCTCAACTACTATAGATAAATTACGGAATGAGGTAATAATATGTTCCTTTCCTTCGATTGTGTACCATTCTCGATATTTATCAAGACTTATTACATTTATATATATATATATATTTATATATAAATATATAAATATATATATATATATATATATATATATATATATACAGTGTTCCCTCCAAAGAGGTGTATACGCTTTTGACAGTACCACCACTCGCCCATTCTCCCACTGATTCCATTGAATTCGCAATCCTTTAAACTAAGGTTCTAAAAATGATCTGTGAAAATGATGTACTATTAAACAGCTGTTCAAACTAAATAAAACAAGTTAATTTATCTTAACAATGACTAATTATTTTAACTGTTTTTAATTAATCTATTCTAATTATCATTGTTATTAATCATTTTTTCCAGTTACTTTGTAATGAATAAAAAGTGTGGTTTATCTGAAATTGGTATTTTTATTTTTTTTTTGAAAGCCGCCGTTTGTTTCTATAAACCCTGGAAGGTTGAAATTTTCATAGAACATTTTTAGAACCTTAATTAAAAGGTCTGTAAAGTTTCAATAAAATCGGTAGGGGAATGGGCAAGAGTTACTAAATCAAAAGCGTGTACATCTTTTTGGGACACTATGTAGACTTTAAAAAATGCAACTATTATTCCACTATCAGTTATGGCTTTGTATTTCAATTAGGATCGAGCGTTTATTTGTCCCTAGTGTAAACATACATTAATTTTATTCTCAAAAGTCGAAGAAAAATTGGATAATTCTGTTTCAATGAATACAAACCACACGTAAATGAAGGCGAAGTGTGAGAGTGTTATGACTATAAATAACATAGTATATCCATGTAACTAATGTACAACTTGCAGTTTGAAACCTATTAGAGCATAAAATGTATGTATGTTTAGGGCGATATTACACCTGCAAGAGGTAAGATTTCATTCATATCGAACTCAAAATATCTACCCGAAGAACTGTTCCAACAAATCACCTTCATACATTTAAGAAATGGGTAGTTTCAGAGCACAGAAAATCAGATTAAAACTTAAAAGAGTGGGGTAAGATAGTTGAGATAAACGTAAGAAATTCAAAGGGCGAAAATATATTTGCGGAATATAAGTGAAAGTGAATAAGTGTTCGAAATAGAAGGAGACAAGAGAAAATGTTTTATACTTCCGTGTCTGTCTCTTTGTGAAATTGTTCGTAAGTGTTTTTTATGAATTAAGCAATATATCTAGGGAATTTATAAGAAAAAATTGTCGTTGTTGCAATTAGAGATGTTTTACGTATCAGAATAGAAACTTAGATACATAGTAGATTCAAATTAATTTATTTATATACCTGCTAGACTGCAAGCAGTCTAGCTTTGAATTTTTTTTGATAACAATTATTTTGTGTCCTTCGGTGCTAGAGGAGGGGCGGGCACCACATTTCCGCGAAACAGTTAAACAGTTGAGAGTGCTACAAATTAGAGTAGATGGGCGAAAATGTTTGCAAAAATTCTACAACGAAAGCAATAACAAAGTTGAGTTAAAACACCGATGGAAATGACCTCCGATATATTTACATCGGTGGCATTCTGACGACTGTCATAGGCAAACCTGTTCACTGTCATATATAACCAGAATAGAGGGTTAAACCCACCGGGTTGATTTAGTGGTGAACTCGTCATCGCAAATCAGGTGATTATGAAATCGAAAGTTCTAAGGTTCAAATTCTAATAAAGACTTTAATACGGATTTGAATACTAGATCATGGATACCGGTATTCTACAGTGGTTGGGTTTCAATTAACCCCACATTTTAGAAACGGTCGACCTGAAATTGTACAAGACCACACTTTATTTACAATCATACATATCATCCTCATTCATCCTCTGAAGTAATACCTTACGGTAGTTCCGGAAGCTAAACAGAAAAGAAAGAAGGAGGCTAAACAGAAAAAAATAGAGAGAGTAGTTTGTTTTTTTTTTGTTTAACCTCTGGAACCACTTTAAGGTATATCTTCAGAGGATGGAATGAATGAATTGCAGCGTGTGTGAAAAATGCCATGCCTGACTGGGATTCGAACCTGGGACCTCCGGATGAAAGGCTGAGACGCTACCACTCAGCCACGGAGGCCGGCTAGAGAGAGTAGTGGATCCAAAAGAAGACCACCAGTTAAACTCAGGGCTAGAAAAGGAGGGGATGATGTGGTGACTGGAATCATCACAACTTGGGTGTCTTCTATTATGGCGGTTAGAATATACCAATAAGCGGCAATAATACTTTGCTATTAGTTAACAAACGAATATAGTATATATACAGCCAGGTTCAAAAATAATCTGTGGCTGGTAGTGATCACATAACTGCTTTAATTCAGAAAGGTTGACCTATTTTATCGTGAACTATTAATACTATTTTTTAGATCCGGACCCAAACGCGTAAAAATAATATACGATTGTGAGGCGGGGTACGCCCTTTTTCGGAAATCATAAACAACATTTCATAGGAAATTTTAGCGAATTTATGTTTAAAATTATCTACAATGAACACAAAAAGCGTATTCATATAATTTTTTATAGAGCTCTTCAATTACAGTACTTTAATAGTACAGGAAATTAGACAATATAACCCGCTATAAGATACCGATATTTCTTCGGTTGAATAATAAGGAAAATTCCCGAATAATGATTTCCTGACTTTTAAAAGTATTAAAACTTAAGTATACCTATTTGTTGGAAGAACTATTCTGGATATTTATAAAATTAGATGTAGCACCCTAATAGTAAATAATTATCACAATTACTAATAAATATAGTGGTAAATTTTTAATTATTTTTAAGAACTTTCATAATAGCAAGTACAGATTAAATGTAGATAGTGGTTACAATTTAAGAGCGTCTAATTATATTACACATAGATATAAT
>JAAAKQ030244883.1:0-11033 GCA_010016005.3 Zanna intricata | reverse complement strand
CATCCCGACCGAGGCCTGGCTGATGACTGAGATATGTAATCAGTACAAAGGTCTTTCAGACGACTCCCGGTAAAGCCGTTTTGGGCTAGGAACGGGAGGGGTGGTGTGGCGGCCGGAATCGTCACTTGGTGGGTGTCTTCTCCTACGGAGGTTGGGATGCGGAGGGTAAGGAGATTATTGAAGGCTCTCTGAGACGAAACATTCAGGGATTTCATCAGAAATCTTTCTAACCTAAATAGAGCCGGATGCATCTTATGGAAGACTACGAAGGGGCTAAAACGATCCATTGCTACGCTATCTGCACTACAGGAACGCACTGGATCAGTACAGAAACGTACTGAGAAAAGACAAAGCGAAAGCCCTTTGAAGCAAAGGATTTTCCCCTACGTGTTTCGCCTAAGTGTGAAGCAAAGGGATATTTGCTTCACACTTTGGCGAAACTTTCCAGCCTCATGAAGAAAAAGGGTCCTAGTGACAAGAATATTAAAGACTTCTTAGAGAGCCCAATGCCAGTCAGCTTTCCTATTAGACCGATCTCAACAAGGAAGTTGCTGAAGTTTATCAACCAGGGAACGCGATCAATGAAATCCCCGGGTTTTAATTTAGTGACGCACAAAATGCTTCATGCTATCCCTTAAATGCATCGCGTACGTTAAGAATCTCTTTAACGCTGTTCTGCGGACATCTTACTTTCCAGCGGAATGGAATATGTCACGCTGGTAATTATCTTGAAACAGGGAAGACTGCACACGAGATTTCTTCTTACATACCAATTAACCTTTTACCTGTCATACCTAAATTATTTGAAAAACTGTTACTTCGTACGCTTGTCCAGTTTTGGAAGGTGAGGAGGTAATTCCGGACCACATATTTGGGTTCAGGTACGGCCACTCCACCATCAAACAATCTCATAGAGTGGTCAAGGTCATCAGTGGATGTCTGGAGGAAAGAAAATTCTGCTCTACGGCATTCTTAGATATCCAACACGCCTTTGATAAGGTATGGTTATCTGGCTTGCTCTATTAATTAAGATTAAAATTTCCTCAATCTTGTCTTACAGAATTATCTTAGGGACGTCCCTCTCAGGTAAGATTTAATTGTGAGTTATCGAAATTCTTTGAAATAGAACGGATGTCCATCAGAGCTCTGCACTAGGTCCTGTACTAGGTTATATTTAATATTTACTGCGGACCTTCCAATCCTGGAAGATTGCATCGTCGCCACATTTTCCGAAGTCGCTGTTATACTTGCCGTTATTGAAGACCCTGAACTAGCTTCGCAGGAGCTGCAAATGGTATTATACCTTGTCTGCGCATGGCAGAAAACATGGAAGATTAACGTCAATCAGAATACATCAAAGCATGTCACATTCGCTATGAAAAAGGGTGACTGTCGCAGTGTGTACATGTGTGTTTTTTCACACAAGTGTGTCTTGATCACACAAACAAAAAATGCATGGTACTTAGAACCTTAATCAGCGTTTGACAATGAGTATAATCAGCGTTTTACATGAGTATAAAAACAAAACAATCGAAGGCGCTAAGTATAAGGAACTGCATTGTCTGATACAGAGAATTCACATCTCACGTTGTCCAATGAAGTTCTGATTTACAAAGTTATCTATCCTACGACCAATCTGAATGTGGCGTGGAGTTCTGAGAAACAACAAGTAATAATAACGTACATATCATACAACGCTTCCAAAACAAGGTAACGATAACAATTGCAGAGAAATTGGTCCGTATGAACCATGGTTCATACGGAGTGATGAAATTCATGAATATCTGGAGCTGCTGATGATTCGGTTAAGTTGTGAGATAGCGCAGTGTTAAATACTAACAACTACTAGAAAATCACTTAAGCACATCTGCTTAAGTGATTTTGCAGAAAACAGCAGGGACGTCCGAAGGTTGAAACGTCTCCATGTGCTTGACTTAGGGGCTACTGAATGACAGTTTGCAATTACTATTATCGAATCTACTGATGTTATTTTTGTTTACTTTATTTATTTATTGTTTGTTTATATCTACAAATCGCTTTACTCATTTTTCGACTAGTTATCGCGTGATTTTTTTTTTTTTTTATTATTGACTATTTATTTGTTTACTAGATTTTATTTGTTAATGTTTTGTATTAATGGACTACGAAGTGAAGGCAGAAATATTTTTTCTTATGAACTTTAACATTACTGCTTACCTATTATTATGAGTTTACTTATTATGGGAGTTCTTTAAGAACCCATTTTCGTGTGCTTATTAACAAACTAGTTACTTAGGGTTCCACGTAAGGAGCCGATTATACTTGCTGTGAAACAAAAAAAAAAATATATATATATATATAAAATAATTATATTTTACCAATGGTCCCATGTTTGAAAAACCGATTTTCATTTCATTTAAATCTATTTATGGCAAACTTTTATTTAAATCTATTACATTTATTGATTATTTTTCTTAAAGAACAGCTGAAAATAAAAACTATGATGTAAATAAAATTAATAATTTTTTTTTTTAAATATTTACATAAGTTCGTTAAAATAAGATAAATGTAATATATTAAAATTATTGTGTACTGTTTTTTACATAGTGTTCAGAGTATGAAAAAATGACCTCGAGTTTAAAAGTAGTACGTGAATAATAGCACGGAGACTTGATTATTTAAACATGAAATAACCTACCAACGTAGAAAATGCCGTCTTATATGTTTACATAAAATAATAGTGAAATAAAATATTTAATTTATTTTAAAATATTTTCATAACCTGTACGTTGCAATCTGTTCAGCTAGTGAACAATAACCAACCTCATAGGACCCAATGAGATGAGGATGATTTGTATGACCATGTAAATGAGGTGCAGTCTTGACAGACTCAGGTCAGCCATTCCTGAGACGTGTGATTAATTGAACCCCAACCATCAAAATACATCGTTCAATATTTTAATCCTTACAAAAAAGCAACTAACTTTTATTAGGATTTGAATCTCAAAAGTGTTTTTTGGTGGTTAGGCTTCAATTAACCACACATCTCAAGAATGGCCGACCTGAGATTGTATAAGACTACACTTCATTTCATACATATCATCCTCATTCATCCTCTGAAGTAATTCCTCAAGGTGGTTCTGGAAGCTAAAAAATAAAATAAGAATAAAGGATTTAAAAAATCTTAAAACCTTCGATTTCGAAAATCATCTGTTAACAATTAATTTGCGATGACAAGTTAACCACTAGACTAGCCCGGTGTTTATTTAACATTAAAAAAATATAGTAAAAACTACTTTCTTTAACTTTATAACGCCGGCCTCCGTGGCTCAGTGATAGCGTCTCAGCTTTTCATCCGGAGGTCCCGGGTTCGAATCCCGGTCAGGCATGGCATATTTCACACACGCTACAATTCATTCATCTCATCCTCTGAAGATACACTTTAAAGGTGATTCCGGAGGTTAAACAAAAAAAAAAAAAACTTTATAACGTTAAAAAAAAATTAAAGCTCATTTAAAAAATTAATTATTTTAATTGTATAATTTTAAATAAATATCGAATTTCCCAGGAATGAATTAATGGTCTTGTATTTTTCGGAATTAGTGTTATCTCAGTTTACTTTTGCTCTCTTGATTGAAGCAATAACGGCAAAACAGATATCAATTAAACTTCAAAGATAAACTTATCTTAACGATGATTAAAATCTTACCTATAATTTAACTTGGAAATTTTCAGTGACCAACCCTATGAAAAAAATTGTTGGGGAAAAACTGTTACTTTTCAGCTGTGTAATTTCTTTCACCAAATATGTAATAAAACTTTCTATGATCAACCATTCAGTCTAGCTTTTCCAATTAACACGGAGATCAAGTGTCGACCCGATAATATCAAGCCGACAGATGATCTCCGTGCGCATTATGTCATCATAGTAAATTTATATATCATATGATAAGCATTGTCAAACAATCCGCATTGCGGACATAAACCAGAGTCCGCCAGACAAAATTTCTGAAGTCTATCCCGAAAAGCGCCATGCCCAGAAAGAAATTGCATCACATACTTGTTCGGTGAACCCAAGAGGCGCTCCGCAAATCAACAGCATTAGGGAAAAGATCATGCTTATAAAGACCACGCTCTGTCTCATACCATCTAGCTTGTGACAGGGCGACACTATGCTGTTTTATCTCCTTTGTTTTCTCCAAAGTCAAAAAACAGACTTCTTAGCAACATAATGCTATTGCCTTTCAGACGCAATCAAGTTTATCGATTTCACGCCTGCGATCACAAAAATCGCCTCCCGTGAAATTGTTCGGCAAACATCCGTTATCGTTAGGGATATAAGGCGTTGAGCCCGTAACAAAATATGAAGATAGTTTTTAAATGTTAGCCTATCCTCCCAAACAGCCGCTGCTTATAGCATAATTGCCTCGCTGATGCCCTTAAACAAGATACTCATAGTGAAGAATACTTAATGAAATTAGTCGAAATTTTTTAACGTTTAAAGTTTTTTTAAACAAAATTTTGATTTTCCAGTTAAATAAATAATTCTTTAAATATAATTTAGTACAACTAATTTTAAAGCAAATAAACATTTATTATCATGAATCAAGTAGTTTTTATATATTCAAAATTAAAATTAAAAAAATTACGACTAATATAGTTAAATAAAAAAATAAAACTAGAAATTTAATTTTTTAGAAACTTTCATTTACAAATAAACAGTATAATTGTGCACTGATTACACTTTTAATATAAATAACGTGTTTGGATTTACTCCTGAGTAATTAATTTCAATACTCTGATGCTGGCAGAAATGTAATGTTTCATTCGGTCATGGCCAGTGCATGCCTTGCAGTTTATTTTTTTGTTTTAACTTGGTGGTAAATTATTTATAAATTAATACTCGTATGTGGAATGTTTGTTTTGTTCTATCATTATTTTTCTTTTTTAATGAAGAAAACAGGTTTAGCCGTTTTAACATATAGGTTGCCATATAATTAACTAAGTTGCATAACATCGGGGCAGGAATATACACACCTGTACATCATATGCTTCTTGCACATTATCTAGTATTAAGCATTATTAAGGGCATCTACACAAGAAGAAAAATCACTTTTAATTACTTCCGCCTGATCTTAGAAAAATGGCATAAAAAAAAACTACTTATTAACTTACTTATTAAGTAACTTACTAATGTTTTTTTTTTATATTTCACTAATTATATTCAACATTCAGCCAGACTATATAATTAACAAAATAAATGCTTTACTAATACGTTTCCCTAAATTTCATCTCCATTTCTATGAGCTTGGAATACCGATGTACAAACGTATACACCGCTAAACGAAAAGGTTAATGGGAAACCAATTAACCCTTCATTTATTCGTATAGAATTATTACATACTTGTTATTCTTAAGAATGGCAATTTGGAAATAATTTTAACTTTTGTCATGATGCTTGAATCCGGTTATAGTAATTAACGAAGCTAACCCATTTAATAAATGATTTATTATTATAATAACAGTTAAAATAATCTTAAAAAAAGTGAAATTTTTGTTGAAAACCATAATTTCTTATGACGAAAACCATACTTTTAAATTATATACTAATGTATATATATATAATTCATTTAAATAGGTTAAAAGTAATATTTATTTGAGATGTATAAAAAATGTAAAATATTTCAACTATTTTACGTAGGAGTTTACTCGTTTAGTTTGTTCTAGCAAATGAAGATAAAGAATCTTTCGAATTGTATCTTAATCGAAAGTATAAAACTTCAAGGTTATCCACAATTATCCACGTACATAAAACAATTGAAAGAGGTATGTGGAAAGATAATATAATAAAACATGAAACTATATCTATGCAATTTCATGTGACATTAAAATAACGAAGTTACGAACCGTTTGAAAACATGTTTTTGATTTGGCATCCTCAGTACTAAATTTATGTATCAATGTTATTCAATAGATTAAGCAAAGAATCTGTCAATAGAGAATTTCTAAGAACATAACATTTTTTTAAAAATCTCACAGCGATAGTGCAGAACTTTCCTGATATTGCGCAGAATACATTTAATCATTCCTAGTGAAAAAAATAACTGAAATTACAATTACATCAAGGATAACATTATCTTATTTCTTCTCCGACCTCCGTGGATAGTCGGTAGCGTCTCCTGACTTTTATTCCGAGGTCAGGGTTCAAGTCTTGGTCAACTGTGGCATTTTTCCAAAAAAAAAAAAAATTCATTATAATGGATCATAGTAACAATTATTAGATGACAGTTTGTTACTGCATAAATAAATGGATATATTATTGTTTATTTACTTATTTCTCATGAAAAGTAAAATAATTCAGTAATAAAATAATCAATTATTTATCAAATTTACCATAAGATCGATCTTGTTCTAAAGTTGTTAAGGTATCATAAAGCGCAACTTAGAAAAATTTCATATATTTATATTTATATATTTAGGGATATTTGAACAAAAGTTTAATTTTGTAAATTATTTAAAAATATATTTCATTCAAATAATATATAATTTAGAGAGATAAAAATTTCATATACCTATATTCCGAATACCTTTCAACAGCAAAAAAATAAATTAACTCCTATTACTAATTATGGTGATTTTATAACCTTCCTCAAAACATTTGATGTTAGAAAATTATAATCCTGTTAGAAATATATTCAGATTAACAGAATTATTTTTACAATTTTAAACTGGAGGTAGAATAAAGAGAGAGTTTAAGTATTAAATAAATTCGTAAAAATTCAAAATGTTTAAATTTATAAAATATATTTTAAAAATTATAAAATTTAATTATTTTCGAACATAATATTTTTTTTTTTATTTTTATTTGCTAAATAAATAAAAAAAGAAGATTTTTCGTCAAGGCCAACCCTTTTGAGATATAAATACTCATTTATTATTAATGAGATTTTTTTTTAATAGAAAATGAAAATTCAGAAATGAAATTCCGTAATTTATAATCAAACAACAAAATTTTAAGATACTAAACCGTAATTTAGATATAAAACAAAATATACATCAAGATACAATCAAGTATATTCACATACAGGAATTTATGATAGAGTTTAGTGTTTTATTTTCAGATCTAATATAATGTAAAATCAAAAAAACCTGGTACAGAATTGCCTTAAATCTTTCTCAGCGCAGCCCCTTATATTTAACAAAATTTTAAAATAGATATAATAACACTGAAATTACTTGTTGCGTAAAATTTATTTACTTATAAATAAAAATTATGACATTATTAATATTATTATTCATATTTGACAAATTTAAAATTCAAACAATATTTATTACTATAAAGTTAATAATTTTATTAAATAAATTAAGAAAAAAAACAAGATGAACACGCTGAATACAACAAAACGTCAGTTAATAAACAAAAAAATATTGAAATGTTCGCTTACAAAATAACAAAAAAAAAAGAAGTAACTAGCCCACGGTTACTAGGCAACGGATCCAAATATTTATATTTTAATACAGTATGTAATTAGCAGAAAACAACTTCTATAATCACTCACAAAACTCTTGAAATTATCTTAAACGTATAATAAAACATGATAAACAATTCTAATAAGCATTATTATATCAATGTTAATGAATATGCACATCTAAATCTTAAGTTTGATTATAACCAGATTAAGATTACTCCTGTAGCTTGTTAAGCTTCGATCGCTGTCGAAGCATAACGATTACTACGTTAATAAAAATAATTTTCCGAATAGCACAGGTGAAACCAGCTTTCAGTCAGAAATATAATTTGCTTACATAAAAAATAAATTTAAATGTCAAGAAAACATTTCTGAAAGTTCTGGAGCGTAGCTTTATATGAAAGTGAAACTTGGACGATCGGAGTACCTGAGAAGAAAAGATTAAAAGCTTTTGAAATGATTTGAAACAGGAGAATGTTAAAAATCAGATGGATGGATAAAGTAAAAAATAATGAGATGTTGCGGCAAATCGATGAAAAAAGAAGCATTTGGAAAAATATAGTTAAAAGAAGAGACAGATTTATAAGCCACATATTAAGGCATCCTGGAATAGTTGCTTTGATATTGGATGAACAGGTAGATGAGAAAAATTGTGCAGGCAGACAACGGTTGGAATATGTAAAACAAATTGTTAGGGATGTAGAATGTAGGATACCTCCTACATCCCTAACATTCATTTCGGTACATACTACCGAAATGAAACGACTGGCACTAGATCAGTGCAGCTCTCCAAGATTCCAAGGGAATCTTTTTTTAGCTGCATCAAACCAGTCAAATGACTGAAGACAAAAAAAAATAACGTTAATAGTGAAACTAGTATTTTTATTAAATTGACTGAGCGGCAAGAAGTATATTTGACCCAAAAAAGTGAAAAAAATATTAAAATTTCAGTAACAAACTTGATTTTGATTTTACCGCCTTAATCAAATTTGCCAAAAAAATTATGCAGTATTAAAAACATAAATAAAAAAAATTATTGTAAAAACTTACGGGTTACTTATGGGTATAAGTTTACACCCTTGACCAAATGAGTTTTTGTCATCAAAATCATGATATATATACAGAATATGCAGTGTATATTTAGATATACAAATATAGATACTAAAAGTAGCAAATTTTATTTCATAATAAAGGACATTTTTAGTAAAATTTTTCGATCCATTGGCCTCCTTGTTCGACATCTATCTCATATAATATTTTTTATAATAAATATAATGTGAAAAAGGGTGAATATAAAAGAAATTATACAAATTCAAACAATTTTTAAAATTTTGAAATCTGGTTCCATAGGATCCTTTCTTTTAAAAAGAATCCCATGACGTCTACATTAATACTACTGACACTGTTACATTTGGAATTTCAATCTTGAAAATTTGATTAAAAAAAATAATAATTGATATTTAAAGAACCGGTCCCAAACAGCCAACTTGATTTTTTTGGGGGACTTGAAAGTTTATTTTTTGGAGTGATTTTTTTTTTAAAAAGTTGAGCCGATTTGGTACTACGTTCACAAAAAACAAGAAAAAAAGAACAACGTGATAAAAAAAATCGGGGAAAACTCCAAATATTTTTACTAAATTTTAATTTATTTTGAGATATGAGACAAGTCTGAAATAGAAATAGTATTATATATCCTTCATCCATTTTAATTCAAGTTCGATTAACTTAAACTTTTATTAGTAATCTGATAAGTAATTTCATCCTGGTAAAACTTAATTTACTATACAAAAATTAAAAATAGTGAAAACTATTCTTCACGATTCTTAATTTTGTTCGAAATTGTTGGCTATCAGTAACCCATATTTAGATTATTTTTTGAGATTTCGAAGGATTTATGTAGAGCCAGTCAAGATATGTTAAAAAAAAAACTGACGGAAACACACGTACATGTTAAAAACAAAGAAAATTATATTTTTTGTTATTGAAAAAATATAATTTAAAAAAAATCCCGATACCCGAAATTGACCGATCGCTATAATTTTCCTTTATAGGTACGCTTCTGTAGCTACAAACGAGCAGGAAAAGTGAAAATAAATCATTTAAATGTATTTCCACTAGTTTTCGAAAAAAAACAATGTTGTAAAACTCAAAAAGCTAAGCCCAAAAACATTCTTTTTTTTTAGTTTGACGTAAATTTACTTTTTACATTTTCAATAACTTAATAAAATTTTTAAAGAATTAAATTTAAAAAAATGTTTTTTCATTAAATGAATAAAAATCGAAAATAGTTTTAACGCTTCATTATTTTAACCAACCATGAAAAATCTCTTAAAATCTACAATTAAAAATAAAATACTTGAGTACATGTATATAAATTGGTCTCTACTTAGACTAATTTCAGAAGAGGGTGATGTAAAATTTATTATTTATCAGAATGACTTCTATGTAAGGGTGTCACTAAATCTGTTTATAAATACGTCAACGGATTGAAAGTAAACCAAACATAATATAAATGAAAGCTGTTTTTCTCTTCTTCATGTAAATTCTGTTGAAATAATTAATTATATAATTAGTGTATATATCTTGAAGGGATGCTAAAATCTTATTTTGACAAATATTTTAAAAAGAGTGATAAGGGTAATGAATTTAAAATTGTTCTTTTATAACTCAGAATAGAATTTACATAAACATTGAAAGTTTGGCAAGATTACTTCCATTTATAAGATATTAAATTATAAAAATTTTTTTTTTTACCAATAAATCGCTAGCTTCTTTAGTAAAAGTAATTTTAGATTTTAACAAGGTCTTTTGTAAATTATCTTGAAGCATGGAAATTTATAAAATCCCCGAGTATCCAAAATTCTGATTTATCAATATATTTTCAGTTTATAGAACTGAAGTTGCAGTAGGAATAGAGGTATAGTCGGAAAAATAAAACGAAAAAATATTACTTTTTTATCGTACGTAACAGTTTTCTATCGTACAATATATATATATTTTACACATGTACGAGGCGTGTTTTTAAAGTAAGTACCGTTTTGAAATCAAGCCGATACAGCTCTGCAGTCGGTGTCTTGCACATGCGCATTGTTTACCTACATCTGTTGACAAGCCACAGACCTCATTACGGCCAAAATCGGTCGTGTTTACATTTACTTTTGCGTATATAAAATGCCTCTGCCAATTGAAAATCCCGCAGACTGTGAAATACGTGCTGTTATTCGTTTTCAGTGTGCTTAAAACCGGTTGAAATTCACAGACAGATTTGTGAAGTCTATGGATAAAACATTATGAGTGATGGAATGGTACGGAAATGAGTTACAGCTTTCAAGGATGGAACAAATGATCATGACGAGGAACGCAGTGGGCGACCTTCAGTCATCACTGACGATATGGTGCAAAAGTCGATGAAAAAATTAAAGAAAACAGACGCTTCACGATTTCTTCTTTATCATTGCAGTTCCCTCAAGTTTCAAGAACTGTACTTTTTTAAAAAAGTTAGTGAACAGTTAAAGTACCGAAAATTGTGCTCACGGCCGTGTTGCAGTGGCTGTTAAATCAGGCGGCAAACTTTTATGACGATGG
>JAAAKQ030244872.1:0-11033 GCA_010016005.3 Zanna intricata | reverse complement strand
TGTGAAAAATGCCATGTCTGACCGGGATTCGAACCCGGGACCTCCGGATGAAAGACCGAGACGCTACCACTCGGCCAAGGAGGCCGGCTAATACATTACGGGTAGCACCCTTTACATAGAGATGATCTTAGAGCGGCTTGACGAGTGAGATTTTTAGCGGTACGTACAATTAGGTTACATTACAAAAAAATCAGATGTCCATTTATTCGTTATAATAAATTTTTAGCGCACAAAAACAAGATCTAAATCTTGTTCTTGTGCAGGTCTTCTTCCGTCATTTTATGCAAAACATACTCCACAGCCTTAATGAGGAGAAATATCATACACTATTAAAAGATTCATGTTAGTACCTTTATTATTTATCTATTTTTAATTACTTGAAACTACTAAATTGTTAATCGGAACAAATTAACTGGTCTTCATAAGGAAATGAAACACTTTTCTTGTCATAGTGTATAGAATACTTACTAACTGTTTTAATTATAAAGCTAGGATCTATTCAAAAAATAAAAATATTGATTTTGCTATGTTTATGCAAGATCTAAAACAAAACTCTCTTCTCACTTAGAGTAAGACCGACTTTGATTAATCGGCGAAATGGTCGGTAAATCTCGACTGCTGATTGTCTCTAACCGCTTATTTAAAAACAATAAATAAATAAAAAAGATAGACGAAATTTTCTCAAAAATATTTTATCTATTTTTAATTTTTTCTTCAATTTTTTTCGAAAAAATGTTGAAATTACAAAACCGTGACGATATGCTGCTTTTTACTTTAAAACATTAACGCCTCTTATATTTTCATCGTAACAGCAAACCGAAAAGCAACTAATAATTCAGTAATTTTACGTTCCTTAAAATGAGTATTAATATTCAATTTAAAAAACAAAACCTGTGGAAATTACTAGTTAAAAGAAAAAGATCTTTATAATATTTTTTTAGACTACGAAATATTGAAGTCCTTAATTTTTGAACTAGTTATTCCCAAATATTTTCAACTGATGCTCCCCTTTAGAGCAGATATTTTTTGATAAATTACATCCCCCTAAAAGGTAGCAACTAATTAAATAAACAATAATTAGGTGTTATTATTCATATTTTTAAATCGGAATCTATCGTACAAAAATGTGAGATAATATGTTAGTACTAGTCTGTACTAGGTATGAATCCTCTCGGTGTAAGTAAATGTTTATTTTTTCAGGAACTCGGGATACGCTCATTGTCTTGTTGAGAAAAAAAATTCTCTTTGATAGATGTTTGAAATGTAATAATATATTTTTTGTAAAATCTCATTTTGTCATAAAGCTGTCTGAAATCAATAAACAAACTGTTAGTTTGTTTATTTATTTAGGATTTATTAAATCTACCGACGTATTTATGTAAAAATTATTTGACTTTAGTTCTTTAACTAATAGCTAAAAAAATATTTGAATTTGTCAATATAGCCATCTCTTTCTTGTCGTTCAGTGTTCTCTTAATTTCATAGCGTCCCCAAAGGGGTGTAGATGCACTCCTTCAGCTGAATAACTTCAAAAATCACTAATCTTAATCGTTCTACTCTTAAAAAAAAATTATCAAGAAATCTTTTGAAAAACAAGTTTTACTTTTAGAATTTTATTAATAATTTTTTTATCATAAAGCGTAAGCGGAAACCCCTTAAAAATTAAAAATAAATAAAATATTTTTAAGAAAATTTTGTCTGTCTTTTTTATTTATTTATTGTTTTTAAATAAGCTACTTAGAATTTTGTGAACTCACTATGTATTACGTCTAAAGTTTGTATGTTGTGGTTAATGTCTTTATGTGTCTTTTTTTCTATGAGATGTTTTGCAAAAGATGATTTCTTTGTGTTTATCATGAGCCTATTTAAAGGATGTACATTTATCTATTTAAACAATATATATAAGATTCAGAAACTTTTTTTTACGTATAATGTAAATAAGGAGAGCAAAGTTCATTAGGAACTACAACGATGTTAAGAATAACCGCTTACAGCATAGCATGTAAAAATCAACATGAAGGTAATTCAAAGTTTCTGCTCTTATTTTTCACTTGCTTATCTGCTAGGAAAGACAAATAAACAATATATCTTTATTATAGCTGAACATAAAAGCTCGAAAAGAATAGAGGAGATTGAAATTCAGTATGCAAAAGGTGGATACTGAAAGTTAGTTTGGTTGATAAAACACAAAATTTATAGCTTCTAAGACGAAGAGGAGAGTAGAGGACAAATTTGTGATAGATACTGTAAAGATAAATTAAGCTGGTTGATTATAATTAAGACAGTCAAGTTCAGTGAATTTGTTAATAGAGGACGTGTAGAGGGTTAGTCTATTAAGGAAGACAAAAACTTGAATCTATGGAACAAATAACTGAGGACGTAGGCTGTAGTAATTATGTTGAGTTAAAGGGTAGCACAGAATAGAAAGTAATGGATAATAGCATCAAACTAGTCAAATGACAGACCAAAAAATCTGCAAGAGAAGCAATTTCAGGTTTCTCTTTTCCAGGTGCAAGCATCTGAAAGAGGTGTTTGTTAACCAATAAAGCGTTCGGCGTTATAAAAATTTAGTACAGCCTCTTACCAAACACACACTTTCTGAATACGAAGAGTTTTCTTAAGAAGATTTTGGAGGTTTATTGCTGATTTCTCCTTCCAAACGAAAACATCGTATATTTACTTTTGGTGTTATGGAACGGTTTCTTGCGAAAGTTGTATTTTTTCGTTAATTTCGGACGATTTTTGAGGGTGGCAGGCCCCAAAATCCTAACCGCTGGCTACATGCTTGCTTTCCAAGCCATAAAAATGTATATTTATAGACTACAATTAATTGTTTGATTTCTTCACCAAAAGTGTGTCATAGTTTCTTCATAGAATTAGTAGATGGGAGCCTGAACGTGATATAATTAACGTTGTAAGTTGATAAATAAGTCGTACGCTCACGTACTTAATTTGTGATAGATGCGTGTACACGCGTTACTTTACATCGACTGTACAAATAAAACAAATAAATAGGGCAAGATATAAGTGGTTCATTGATCTTTGCACGTATATCACCAGCTTCATATTGTTAACAAGCACTTGATTCGTCTGGTCGACTACTTACTTACAGAGCGCGTGCGAGTGCAGCATGCGTGTGCGTGAACGTATAGTGTTACGCACAATAATGCTGCCAACTTAAAATTTAAAAAATTCTTTTCATTCTGATATACAAGTGTATCATGTCGAATGAGTCACAATCAAGATGGAAATGATATTTTTAATAATAATAAAAAACAAGTAAAATAGGTCTGTGAATGTTTTAATTTATTTCGGATGGGTAAAAATCATTAATTTTAATTATTTTCTATAAAACTATAAGGGACCCTACAAATTAAACATTCCCTCGGTCGCTGCAACTGAATAGAGAGAACGTGCGTTCGAAAGTAGGAGAGGGGTTACACCGGCTTGTAATCGACCAATCAGTGTAAAGGAAACAGATATACAAGCAACTGGTTTCTACCCTATTAAAGAAGGAGTAAACCCCTCACTATAAGGAGTCATGGCCCTTGGGAAGTTATAATTTCTTTATTTAATTCATTTGGTTTCTTTCAGTGACGCGCGTTCATATATTTTTTAATGATGGCATTTTCTTTATTTCGGTTTAGTTCAAGATTATCAAACTCGAGTGCAAATCTGTTAAGAAATGGGATAATGATTAGCATAACTGGTGATCAGGTAAGAAAATACACTGTTTACATTTTTTTGTAGATGTTTTTATTAAAAATTTAGGCGACTAGCGCAACTTTCTCCAACCATTATATTTTTTTAAATGACTTAACTATTTTTTAATGAATTATTACTAAATGTTTTAATTATATGTTTTATAAATGTAGCGATAATATATTTTAGTTATATTTCTAAGGAAATAGATGATTGTTAAAATATATTTATTGGTTGCTTTGTATGAAAAGACTTTAATCAAATAGCTAAATAATGGAGAAAGAAAAATTTTTAATTATAAGTTGACAGCTCTAACAACTTCAGTATGTTTAACGAAGTACACCAAAAAATATGATTTATATAAGAATATATTCACACTTAATACAATAATAATAATATATAACATATAATAATACCAACGGTGCCATATTGATAAAATTAAATCTAAAAGTTTATGAATAATGATCCCCTGGGACACTCTATTTTTTCCGTTTTTAAATATATAATAAATACATTTACATTTATATATTTTTATATAGTAATATAAAAAAATTAAAAAAAAACAATTAATATATATATTAATTTACTAAAATCTAATTATATAAAATTTAAAAATTATTATTTGATCATATGATGCATGTCAAATCTGTTATTAAAAAAGTGTATTAGTAAAAAATATAAAAAATAAAATACGAAATATAAATCAAAAACATAATATAAATTAGAATGTCTAAGTGTAAAACTCAAGAAATACTGGGTCGATCTAACTGATATTTTACTGTATTTATTTACTTTAAAGATTTTAGGCGTAGATTTTACTCAGATAACTCCATTGTTGGGTGAGTAGTAAGGCTTAAACTGAGAGCGTTTCGTATTTTTTACAGCATCATCTTTCACGTAGTAATATTGCTTTGAGTTGCAGACTGAATCGTTTTCTATGTCCGCAAATAAAAAGCAGAAAAAAAGATTGCATTTTACTTTGGTATTTCTTTATTAAAATCAACTAAATAATTTCGATTTAATAGAGGATTTTATTTCACAATTTATATCGGTAGGAAAACGTAAATTTCATAATGATTCTAATGTAATATAAAATCTAAGAATTTATACTTCTTTTCTAGAAGACATATTTTTAACGAGGAAATTCTATTCAAGTATTATGTAAAGCAAACTTTTTTATTATTATAAATTAGGTCACTTTTTCAAAAATGTCCTAACTGGTTAAACAGTACAATTTAGAAGACATTAAATTTTTTCTGTAACGATATTTTGGGTTATTTTTAAATTAAGAGAAAAATACTAATTGTTCCTTAAAAATATATTAGTAGTATAATACCCCGTAATGAGAAATTTTTAGTAATATAAAAATAAATGTGGCCAACTCGTTATTTTTTTTTTTACAGATAAATGTTCTCGCGAATAAAATTTAGTTTGTGTGATTTTTCGTAGGAAGATGAGTGATGTAATTTTTTTTAGTAATCAATTATATTTTGTATATGCGATTAACATTTTTTCTAAAAACTGCTAAGAATAGGTTTGATTTTCATGTAATCTTTGCGTTTCATAAAAAAGTGAAACGATGGCCAATTATTGTAGTTTGTATCCAATTTGACATTATCTTGAATATAGTTTGCATTTGATGATGTTTGTATGACAAAATCTGTTATAACAAAACTAAGAATTTCTTTAAGTATACATACCAATCAACACAAGAGACATTTTAGAAATCCAATGATTGCCCACCCCTAGACAAAAAATATGTAGATTTTTTACAATTACATGATCAAAAAGTAATTCTAAAAAATAATAATATTAATAAAAAATAAACAAAAATTAACTTTTCTTTTAATGAAATTTCTTTTAATTTACACGCTTCGGGTACGTACACACGCTAAGTGTGGTTTTAATTGAAAAATTCCGATGTGACCGCGTAAAGTATTGACAAAACTATTCTTAGAGGCTCTTTTTATTTATGAATGCAATTTTCAGCCTCGTTTTGGAAAAGCTATGATTTACTACCTGAGGATGCATTTTAGAGAAAATTTCAACAATGAAAATTAAAGCAAATGAAATTTAAAAAAACTTTACTGTTTTAACAAGAGATATTTTACCATTTAATAAGAACAGTATTTTGTAATCAATTCACTGATTACTTCTGCGTGTGAAAGCACGTATTACCGTATTTTTTGTTATTTATTTATTGATATAATATATTTATGAACAATATTAACACACACACATTATATATATATATAAAATTTTAAATGTAACTGTGAATGAATTCACCATTCACCAACTGAGAAATAAGCTGAAAGAAATTTCCCTTTATATAATAATATCTCGTTAACAAACGATGAAAGTTTTTAGGCTCTAAAGTCTTCTGTTTGCTACTTGTACAGTCCTGTTGATACTTGATCAAAGCACTCACAATAGGGCATTTAAATTCAAACAGAAACATTCCAATTTTATTTCCCACTTTTTACTACAGATGTGCACACAATACTATATCTATACTCCTGTTAAATTCCAATTAGTTGATTCCACATTTATTAGTACCATTATCATTTAATAAAAATTACGCCATATATCATTTATTACGACAAAGTTCTCCCGGAACTTTCATGGCGTATTCTATTGAAAATAATGGAAAAAGTTCGTACAGACTTATATACTAAAGTGCTTTGTTTGCGAGTTACGGCTAATGAAAGATTTCGCTAGGATTTCAACTACCCCGGTGAAATTAGGTCGTACTGAAATTTTTAGGACGTTAATTAAGGGGCAGAATTAATAATTTTTTTATGGTTTTAGATCTAAAAATCGAATAAAATACGTCCCAGAGCGATATCTGCAGTATTGTTTGAGAAATTTGTTGTCCCAAATTTCTCAAACAATTTTTTACCCCAATTTATTGGGCTAAAAAATCCTGCTTTTTATGTTTGACATACAATAACGTTGTTAGATGGGTAATAAACACATAAAACTTTTAAACAAAACTTGTAGAGAATTTAATTCTGAACAAAATTGTTTAAAATAAGTTGGATAAAACAAAGAAAAGTTAGAAAAATTCGAATTTTATTTAGAGACAGTACACTAAACCAAAAACCATTATACGAACCAATTTATAACAAATGTTCAAAAATGAGACAGGAGTATGGACCTTCACTTCCAATCCGTTTCTTAAGGAAATGATGATTTAAATGAGTGGAAATAGCACAAGAGAAGTGTGGAGGCGGCAATTGTGCTGGAAATATACTTTGCGTTTCAGCGCTAGAGGAACATCTTCAAGCAGCTGCAGCAATTCTTGAAGAAAGTGCAAGTAGATCTCAAAAA
This sequence comes from Zanna intricata, assembly GCA_010016005.3. Taxonomy (NCBI): domain Eukaryota; kingdom Metazoa; phylum Arthropoda; class Insecta; order Hemiptera; family Fulgoridae; genus Zanna; species Zanna intricata. Next base: position 4,001 of record JAAAKQ030244872.1, on the reverse strand, counting down.
TTAAGCGGCCAGGTAATATGAACGGTCCAAACAGCTGATTGAAGAAGGCCGTACCGTACATTCCGTACATTAACGCTAAAGAGTTGTTGAAAATTGCCTTCCACAGTTTCATGAGGATTTACGAGGCTCGGCTGATAAATTTTGAGCATATATGCGTAAGATGGGCAGTGGCGGATTTACGTAGAAGCAAAAGAAGCAATTGCTTGGGGCCCTGCTTGGATAAGGGCCCCCAACACTGGAGTTGTTTTTTTTTTTCATTAACATTTCAATTTTAAGTTCCTTAAGAAATTTTAATTAAACTGTAGATATTTATGTGTGTAATGTATAATTGAAATTCAAATTATCTTCATTTAACTATTTATTAATGAAATTAAAATTGTCTTCATTTTATATTTTTGAGAAAAAAAAAATATGGGGAGGCCCGAAAAATGTGAGTTGCTTGGAGTCCCTTCAGAGGTAAATCCGGCACTGAAGATGGGATTGAAGAAAGATATTGGAATGAGATAAAAAATGAATAAAATTACAATACCTTAGCTACAAAATGCAGTATTTATTTTTCAATATAATCTGATAACACTTTTCCAACGTGTAACAAGTTTTTGCATACCGTCACTGAAAAATTCTGGCGGTCTTTCTCGGATCCAAGTGGCCATAGCTTCCTTCATCTCATAGTCGGTAATGTAATGATTGCCTTTGAAATCTCTCTTCAGAAGCGAGAAGAAGTGAAGTCGGACGGAGCGAAATTCAGCGAGTATGGCGGATGCGGAATAGGCTCAAACTTCAGCTTGTGCAGAGCCTCTGTAGTAACGTACGATGTGTGAGGCTGCCCATTGTTTTGTTGCAAGATTATGTGCATAGTGGTTTTTCAAACGCGACATACTCGTCGTCTGAGGTGTCTTAACGACTCAATGTATTGTTCGGAGTTCACAGTCGTTCCATACTCCCGGCACTCAGTCATGTAAATGTGTGTGGCGTCCCAAAATACCGTCAAAAGGAGTAATTTTTACAATAATCTTAAACACGGGATGTTGTACTTGTATCTTAGAATATATATTAAAAGTAATTATATAATTAATGGAGTAATAAATTACTCCATAATGAGTAATTTTTAGTAATAAAAAATTAGTTGAATGAATACTGAATTGTCACCAATTAAAAACAAACTGTCAGTATAGGCATAGATGTACACGATAAAGTCTGTAGTCCTGAAATATGCATATGTAATAAAATGGATATTTAATAAATTGTTGACAGTAGAACAGAGTTTGTACAGCAGACAACTGGACAGTAGTAAATACAATATTCTGTCACAAAATTACATATATGCAAGATCACATACACAAAAAATAATTTATAAATTTATAAAAATGACTTGGCAAACCTAATTTAGCACTTTACTTTATTTCATTAATTTATTTTCTATTGTCCTTTTCCATATTATGAAATGCTGAAAAGAATGATACAAAGTCTCATTAATGCATTTCAAAATCAGTTAAAAATAATTTATTATATTATTTATGAATAACTTCTTAGCAAGTAATATTACTTGAATTGTGTAGTTTAATGTTAAGAATAAATAAATATAATCTTATTCTGATCAGTACAGAATAATATATTACACGAAGATAAAGTGAGGAATAGGTAAATAGATATTCACCTCCACGGATAAATAAAGGAACTGCTGTAACATTTATCTGGATGGATCAAGGGAAACTGTGGTACAACTTTGATCAGAGCAGTTTCACAAAATGAACAATAAAATAAAATACAAAAATGGTTAAAGTTCATATTATTTATTAAAATACAAACACATTAATGTAATATTTCTTAATCTTGGAGTATTAAGGTGAATACAAAAATATTTTAAACATAAGAATAAAAATAATAAAACGCAATTCAGAAGATGTTAATAAAAATCATTTGAGCCCATATCTATGTAAACATTGAATGAAGATTTAGAAAATTCAGGGTCTTTTTTTATGTTAATCAAAGAATAATATGAATATTCTTTTTACTAATTACTTGTAAATATTATCTATTGATGACTATATTGCTGAAATGCAAGTTTTATATATTTAAATATTTTATTTCCTTTTTACTACAACTTGATACAACAGTATTTAATTTCTTCATTGCAAAATATGTTTATAAACATTTTTTTTACTGGAATTTTTCTCTCTACAAATTTACAGAACACTCACTGATCCAGAACTTTAATTATCCAGTTGCATGTTGCAATAATCAGAGTCATGATTACGTATATGACAGAAAACACATAATTACTGCATAATCCACGTATTGCAGTTTTTCTGAAATAAATTTTAAATTTTGTTTACACCTTACACATAATTACTTGATAAAGCTAACTATTTTTCCAAATGAGGAACAGCATTCATATGTTTACATACATAAAATATTCAATAGAATAGTTTTAAAACAAATACCATAATGAAGTTTCAACATAAAAACAAAACTATTAAGTAATGTTTAATGTAATTCAGAATAACAATTGTTAAAGAGATATTCAATAGAAAGAAACAGCTGTTATGTAATAAGATGGATTAGGTTTGAAGAAACATTTTATGAAATGTTACGTTAAGACTGTAGCTCTGCATGGATATCAAGGAAAAGGGACAAAGAAAATTAGATGCATTAGTAATAAAGGTACGGAAAAAATTATGTAGACAGATAGGGTTAAACATGAAGCGTTAATGAAGAAAGTAAATGAAGTAGAAGTTTAAAATGGAACAATTTAGAAAAGAAAAGCCTGCGAGTTGATTAAAGCAATGCTAGAAAAATCAATGGAAGATTCAAAGAAGAGAGAAGTTCAAGAAATAAAAATTACAGAAATTAAAAGGAGATAGAATCTGCTAGAAACACAACAATTAGCTGGAAATAGAACTGAATGGAGACAGACATGGCGGAAGATATCTAATCCAATCATATATATATATATTATTTTACAGAAATTAATCTTTTTAAGATTCATATAAATCCTCTGTACTATTAAATTATATTTTTAATTCTATTAATGTAAATCACCTAGTACAGAATTTTGAGGATGCAGAATCCCATGAAAATGCTTCCATGATAAAATGATATGTCTTATCTTAATGTTATGTATTAGGTGGTTTACATTAATAGAACTTAGAAAAAAAAAATAAAATAAAAATATATATATATATATATACACACACACAAATGTAAAAAAAACAAACTATTTGAACTGAAACTCATTCTATTAATAATAACTATTTCTATATTATTGTAACTGAAACATATTTGATTATCGTTACTTATAAGATAAACTTATTCTATAAATAACAGTGGAAGTATATCAGTATAACGGTAATGATGTAAATAAATACAAAGATTTTAATGTAAACATACTTTAGATTGTTCAACAATGTCAAATATAAATACACAAACAATTTTATCTAATTGTAAATTTATCAGGTAAACAAAGCTACAACTATCAAAAGTTTATTTAGTCTTAATTCTGTAAGACTGAACTGATAAAAATTCTTGTAAAACTTAAATTTCATGACGAAATTCTCAAAATTTAAATAACGATTAATATTTATAAAATAGTTATAATCTTCTCTTACATACATATATTTTTACTTAAAATTTTGTAATATTAGACAATTCATTTACATTTCATTGTGTTCATTATCTTTTTTAAATAATGATGTATTTCTCATGAGAAATCACATTAATGTTGAATATTTTTATAACATATATACATATATATATATATATATATATATATATATATATATTTTATCCTTTTTATCAAAGCCTCATCAATCAAACAACTTTCAAATCAAAGTTTTATTAAATATTATTTGCCATTTTAAAATGACTTTCAACAATTTCCAATTCGTTCGTATTAGATTTCATCTAAATCTCTCTCTTGGCCGGCCTCCGTAGCCGAGTGGTAGCATCTCGGCTTTTCATCCGGAAGGTCCCGGGTTCGAATCCCGGTCAGGCATGGCATT
>JAAAKQ030244860.1:0-11033 GCA_010016005.3 Zanna intricata | reverse complement strand
CACTCAATCTGCAACATAGTGTGGCAAACGGGGAAGTGGCCCAGCGACTGGACAGAATCCATCCTGATTCCTTTACACAAAGAAGGCTCAACGAAGATCTGCAATAACTATCAAACAATTGCTCTACTTTCGCATACGAGTAAAATACTGCTGCACATCTTAAACATACTTCTAGCCGTCTACGCAGACTGGCAAATCCCGCTGAACAAGCGTGCTTTGTCTCAGGACGGGGCACTCGCGAACAAATCTTGAATATGAGGCAACCTATAGAAAAGAGCCATGAGTTCAACACACCAATGATCCTATGCTTTATTGACTATGCAAAAGCATCTGACTGCGTGAACTGGAACAAAATGTTTATTGTATTGAGAGAAATGGGAGTCTCTGAGCATTTGATCCTTCTAATCCAAAACCTATATGTTGATGGAAATGCACAGGTGAAAGCTGAGGAAAATCTGTTGAATCCCTTTAAACATGAACGAGGAGTACGACAAGGCTGCATATTATCACCAAAACTGTTCAACTTGTATGGAGAATACATCATGAGGAAAGCTCTTGACGGTTGGACAGGTGGTGTCAGCATAGGAGGGGAAAAGATCAGTAACCTCTGCTTCGCCAACGACACAACGATTCTTGCACCTAGCGAGAGGGAATTTGCCCAACTCTTCACACATGTAAAGATGGAAAGCTCACAACTTGGACTGGAAATCAACAGCTTTAAAACAAAGCTGATGATAGTTGTGATAGTTGATGGAACAGGCTCTTTTGTGAGGACCGGCGAACTGCAACAACTGGAGACTGTAACAGAATTTATATACCTGGGAGCACTAATCAACAACACTGGAGGATGCGAAGCAGAAATTAGAAGAAGAACTTGTATGGCCAAAAGCCCCATGGCACGCCTAGACAACATACGGAAAGACCCAAACATACATAAAAAACACCAAACTGAGATTGGTGAAGTGTCTGGTTTTTTCGATCTTTCAATGCGGGACGGAAACATGGACACTTCGAGCAACCGATCGAAGAAAAATAGACGCTTTTGAAATATGGACATACTGCCATATGCTACGAATCCACTGAATACAGAAAAGACTATCTGACATCTGTAGGCAACACATCCTGAAGTATTTTGAGCATATAGCTCAGCGAGGCAAATCAAGCATGGAACTCATGATTGTGACCGGCAACGTCGATGGAAGGCGCTCCAGAGGCAGAGATCTCCTACCCGTTGGACTGACCAGATACGCCAGTTGACAGATTCCACTCTACAGGATGCCATCCGTCAGGTCGAGGATAGAGAACAGTGGAAACGAATAATAGAAATAGCCATAATGATCACGACCCTTAGAATTGAGGAAACGACTGCTATATATATGAGTTTCTAGCAAGTTCGAAATCCGACCACACATAATAAAGACTGAATTCTTTAAATACTATTAACATACAAATGAAATAATATTAACAAAATATTATTATTAAATATGTAAATGAAATAATATCAACAAAATATTATTATTAAATATAGAAATGAAATATTATTAACAAAACAATTTAACAATGTTTATCATTTTAATTAGTTATAAATTTATTTTGTACACCTCAATATATATGGGGAGTTATAATAACTTTTATAAAAACCTTGTATTATAACAAATTGTTGGAAACATTTTAGACTCTTACCATACTTATGAATTTGTTTTATTTTTATTAACAAGTCCATATTGACTTGGCATACAGTAATGCAATATTGAACATTGTTTTCAGTATAATAATACAGGAAGCAATTCTACAATTTCAACACTTCTGTAGTGCTATAATTGCAAGTAGTGCTATATCATCAGCAATTACAAACTATGATGACTAATTTTCTGAGAGATTCATTTGAAGAGGATAATAGAACTGGGCCTGGTACTGAGATGAAGAGCTTCTCTTTGTGTAAAGTAGGTTTGATCTCACAAAATTATCACCATTCGTTTTACAGCTTGCCTGAATTCTATAATACGTTCTTGTAAGCATTTCTTTACTGGGTTATTTGTTATGGGTGTCCCAAATGAAACTGTGCACCAATGTTTATTAATGTTTAAATTATTATAATCAATAATTACATTAGAAAAAATTGTAATACTTACTATGATAAATTTTTATTTAGAGAAGCTCACAATTTGCCTCCAGGCATGCCTGAACATATTACTGCATGCTTGAAAAAATTCACACGAAAGGAGTGATTGCATTCACAAATTCTGCCATGTTACTTTTTCAGTTCATCCAGTAAATGAGGAATGTTCTTATAAAGAGATCTCAAAAACTGAAGGATTATGCACATACTTGATATAGCATATCGAACTCCAATTTTTTCATCATGTAAATGATCATTTGGTGTTCCAAAATGTCATGAGAATTATTCACAAACCAAACCAGACTACTGATGTAACCCAATAAATGAAATCGCAATTCATCTGAAAAAACTTTCCATCAAGAATGTTTTCTCTTTTGTTCATTTATAAAATCCAAAATTTATAAAAATCAAATTCACGAAAAACTTTCTTTATTTGTAAAATCACTGGAATTAATCAACATGCTTAGTAAAATCAATATTGTGCAACTGTATGCATGTAGTATGTATGTATGTAAAGTGGTTTGTATGCAATACTTCCTTAAAAATTTTTGCACTTCAAGCATTGCACTTTAAAGTGTTATAAAATTTAAAAAAACGGCAATATTAACAATTATAATAATAACTAAAAGTATTCATTAAAATGCATAAATATCGCTAATATAGCACAAAAAAAAAATCTAAAATAATAGATTCATCTCAAATTATAACTAGTTTACATATAATATCTTACAAAGTAATCAGGAATTCCAACCCATGGTACACAAGGAAGTCCAGAATTTGAAATCCATTCGGTTCCACTGTATACTTCATTTCTACGAAGACACTCTGGTGGCAAAGGTTCTGGTATTGGATACTGAGCTGAAACATAATTAAATAATCTGAAAAAAAATCCATTCGAGTAAATATTTAACAAATAATATATTGGATCAGAGGGCAAAATAAGTGCAACTGAAGAAATCCCAGAAGGTGAAAATCTATCATAGAGAAAATCTATCATGTTCTTATCTCTAACAAAGTAAAATATTATATTCATTACAACCTAGCAAATAATCAGTAAATAAGATAATGATCAATGACTGTAGAACCTAACACAATAAAAAAAGAAGTTTTTTTTTTTTAAAACCATGCTTAATAATGAATGAGATGGGAGGAAATAACAAAGCCTTGAAACTTCAATATAATGTTTGCAGATGATGTAATGATCTTGGAATAGAATGAACAAAATTTATAAAACTGGAAAATGGAATGTTGCAATATGAAAAAACCAGGACAAGATTAAAACACTGTTTTAAAGGCTGTTTAAGAAGCCTGCTTTGTTGATATTATTTCATTTCTATGTTTAATAATAACATTTTTTTAATATTATTTCATTTGTATGTTAATAGTATTTAAATAATTCAGTCTTTGTCTACGGTCGGATTTCGAACTTGCTAGAAACACATAGACAATACGAGATTCTACTAGAAACAGTAAAGCTGTATTTTTGTTTGGATTATTATTTTTACTAAAGAATGAATTTTTATTTGGCAATTGACATTGATAAAGTTTAGTTCTGTAATTAAAGTAATTATTTATATTGTTTAGAGTTAATTGTATTTATAAATAATGAAGATATTTGTAATAGAAGCAAATCTATGTTCCTAGTATTTTCTAGAAACACAGCTAACAGTATATAAACGGGTTGAGAGACCCGTGCATTGGTTCATTCATGTGCATAGTTGTTAGTGGTAACATTGCACGAAAGTATAAATTGTTTCATATAGATTTTGTTAAGTGTTGAAGCGTTGTAATTGTTATTTGTTTGTTGTTGTGTTAAATACATTATTGTGAAGATGTTTAATACCATGCTGGTTATTTGCGAATTATCTTCTCACTATAATTGGCGACTGTGAAAATATTGTTAAAATAATTGTGGGGAAGTTGATGTCGTGTTACATAAGAGTCATTCGCCCACATCAAATTTAATACTCAAGATGCTGTACTTGGAGAAAGAGCGGGTCACCTCAATAGTTTGTGAACAATGAGGCATATTTTCTGCTTAAAATAACTAAAACCAATTAAGAAATTATTGCATAAGAAATGAAGTGTGAAGTGTAAGAGAAGATACAGATAGGAATGAAAAAATTTGGAGAGTGAAAATAGTTTGCAGTGTTTTGCCAACATAACATGATGATTGATGAAGGTACACAGATGGGCTAGTATAATAGATGGTAAATAAATGAAGATCTTTAGGAAAATCTAGCCCCAGACAAATCAGTCAAATTGAGGAAGATTTTGATCAGGAGCTGTGTAAAAAATGACCTCCAAGAAGGAAAAATATCTGGAAAGATATTAATATAAGGAAATAATATTTATAATAATATTAACAAATACATTGATTAATTATGGCAATCATCAATAAGATGAGTTTCATCATTTTTCATTAAATTATTTCAGTTTATTTGTTTTCATTAATTAACTATAAAAACTTATGAAAATCAGTTTTCATAATTGGCTATATAATTCGTATTAATTGAATTTTGTAGGATAAAAGCGTACATTTTTATTTAAACTCTGCTCAACACTAGCTTCAGACAACCAGAGTGGTAACATAGATTTCAATCAATGGATTAACATTTTCTGTCACTACATCTTCTTGTTTTTACAAGTTCAGTTTTCTTTGTTAATGAATACAAGATTTTTAAACCAAGTTTTGACTGACGGAACAAGAAGACTGGAATTAATACTAAACACTTTGAATTTATGCTGAGCAGTCATAAAACTGTGACTATTCTTATGAAAAAAGCACATTGGACAATTAAAGTACATAATTTCGATATAACTAAACATTTTGCAATAAGATACAAGAGAGCAGTAAGCGGATAACTCTCACTCATAAAAAAAACCAGCGAGAAGTCTTGTTAAATCATCTGATTCTGATTTACTATTCATTTTTTATTTTGTAAGAAGACATTTAAGAGGTATCTATATCATCTATCTATATCTATATCATTTTTAATTTTGCACAAAGATTATTTAACGTTTATGTACATACCTCCAATATTATTTATTACAAATTAATGTATAAAAAAGAATTTCCTTAATAAATTCTACATATACTACTGGATGTCATCTAAACTTCATACCTTCAGCAGAACAAAAAAATGTCCAATGAGCGACAGTATTATAAGTTCCAACAGCAAACCATTGTACCAGCTTAAATTCTTTTTGAGATATTTTGGCAAGATTGAATGTTCCCTCTTTTCCAATATATTTTACAACAAATGAACAACCTTCTACACTATAAAGAAAAAGGGATAAATAAGTATATATGACACATTCGTTAAATATCAGGATACACAAAGGAAATTTCAGATATTTCTGATAGTTTGTTTAGTAGAAATTGGTTAAAATAAAAAATCATCAGGTTTCTTTTTAATAGCCAGAATTCAGATAAATATTCAGTTAACAAATAGATATTGATTAAAATACTACTTATATCTTATTTTAAATGATGCACTATAAAATTTTCTCAAAGATTAAGCATTAAGATAATTATTAGAAGTGGTAAATACAGATTTTCCACTCTTTCATGAAATTCCTTATTTCCTTATATAATTATCTGAGGATAATACTTTTTATTATTATTATTATTATAATACTATTCATAAATAGTAGCATTTCATGATCAAAATTAACAATCTGCTCTAAATTCAAATTAATTTAGAATAAATGACTTTCTTTATAATTCATAATAATAATAAATTATTCATTATAATATAATAATTATTCACACACATTATAATAATGTTTCAGATTAAAAGTTGGTATTAGAAAAGAAATAAACTAAGAATATATTAAATTAGTCAATAAAAAATAAGAAGAAGAAATTAAATGACCGACAAATGAAACTTAACTCTTGCTCAACAAAAGGAAAAGTAATACACTGCTTTAACTAATAGAATGTGCGACAAATGTTAATTATTAAATAAAGAATTCTAGTTTTCAGTTGTAGGTATCCAACAGCATGAAACATCTAGTTATGAAATAACTATCGTTATACCTTTGTATGAAGATCCTATTTATGATGCGATATTAAGTTTCATTTTCCAAGGTGATGCGTTAAAAAAGTCTTGAACATACCAAATACTTTTAAAAACAGAAAGTCGATATTCTTGCAGGTTTATAATAAAAACAGAAATGCATAGCATTTTAAATTTCCAAAAAAAAAAACATACATACATTAATCTATAATTACTCCACACCCAGTATGAAACAGAGTAGTCAATCATTTGTTTGAATAAAATTTTCTCTTTAGCATTTTTTGATGTCTGTAAGGTAACAGATAGCTCATTAGTTTCAACAGTGAAAGAGACCTGTAAAAAATGTTTACATCTTTTAATTAAAAGAATAAAAAAGTAACGTAAAAGAAATACTCTAAAATTAATCAGCAATTGAAAATATTAAGCGCAGAAAAACTATTAAGAAAATATTGTGTATTCCTACCTTAAAAAAAAACTTAACATGTATTTATTTTCCCCCTATGAGTGGAAACGTGATTTGTTAAGTCCATAAAAAGGTTTTCTTAACTTGTTCCACTACACTATCTGCATAGTAATTCTTTTGATTATGAAGCTGTAAAGCATCTGACATATAACAACATAACTTCACTTTCTCTGAGAGTAGTGGTGTTCATAATGCAGTCAGTTTACATGATTAACAGAGCAGCAGTATCATTTGTAATGCTGAATATCAACTGCATTTCAGAGAATTTGAATGTTGATGTATAATGTTTGGTTCAATGAAGAAGACAATAGGACACCACTTCATTCTTTACTCTATCTGGTAAGCGAGGCAAAGACAGTTTGTTCTCCTGAGAAAGCCTATGCTATTGTTAGGAGTTACTTATGTTTCATGTCAGATCATTTACAACTGTTTGGAAATGGCTCATACTGAGGGAGTATGCCAGTACTATTCATTTTATTAATTTAATAAGTTTCATCATTAAATAAATAAAATATAAATATACACATTATAGGAGTTTCTAACATCCCACAACCCAATGATTGATAATTAATTTGACTATTTTTAAATCAATATCAACAAGTTCTTTCTCTTTAGTTTCACTAGAAGATTCTTCCATACCTTCCACTTTTTTCTCAGTGTTTCAAAAATATTTTTTTTATCTAAAGTTAAGTTCTAGAAACTTCAAAAAACATAGAAAGCCAAAAAAGATTTACATACTTTAAATTAAACTTTATTATACAAATATATTAAAATTAAAAAATCTAAGAAAAGAATCTATCCATTGAACACAAGGCATAAAATAAAAATGTCTTTAAAGTCTTTAACTAATTTCTTTAACACATCAAGAAATTTTCTATTTACTTTATATAATGAGAGCATATTACTAATGTTATCTGTTTGAAATACATAATTTAATTAATAAAAATGTATAGTTATTAAAACAGAATAAATTTTGCAAGTATATTATTTAATAGTGCAGGATAGAAGATAGATAGGGAAATAGAGAAATGGAACTAACCTTTACCAAAGGGTAATCAATTAAAGCTCCTGGTGTCATTTGTATAGAAGCAAAATGAGTAGCTCTTACTGAAAGTACAATTTCATGACCACTTGAAGTTTTTTTCATTAACATTTTTTTAGAATAACAAAAACCAGTTGTGACAGTCTCTTCACAAAAATCATCTGTAAATTAAATGATTAATTCATACACATTTATTCGTTGGTACACGACAGAAGAAAACATTTACAGCGTAACTAATCAAAGAAAAATATTTTTAAAAATAGCAATATAAAGTAGTAGCAGAAAAAATAATGGGTAATAAAAAAATTAATTATATTTATCAATAAGTTCAGTAATTATAGAACAGAAATTTATTGCAAAGCTAATGAATTATATCTATAATAATAATTACAGAGTGATAACTATTATTTTCTGTTTACCTCCAAAAAAAATTTATTATACTCGTATAATAAAACATTAAAATATTGTAAATATATATATATTTAACTCAAGTACTAAGCCAGACGGACGCTCACACCATCGGGTGAATAGATCAGGGATGCATGAAAGTTCTTAACGTATAGGTAAGGGAAATGTAGATTTAGTTAAAAAATAAAATAGCTTTTTCGTACTCTAGGTTGCAGAAACGTTCGGTTTCTTATTTTTTCCTCAGATTTTTTTGAACGAGTAGTAAAAACAGCCTCTTGCATTTTTTCGATCCGAGACTTCCTTATGGCATAAAATGTATGCGAAAATTCGCTTTTCCGGACTTAGGTTGAACAAAGGTTGAGTTTTTCATTTTCCCTTTAGTTTTGTTAATCGAGTAATAAAAAAGGACTCTTGTGTTTTTTCGTTCCGAGGCTTCCTTATAAGGTAAAGTGGATACCAAAATCTTGTGAAAACCGAGATTCGCTTTTTCGGACTTTCGATGGTACAAAAGTTTGGTTTCTTATTTTTTTCTAAACGTTCGTCAATCAGGGAATAAAAAAAGTCTCATGGAGGTTTTCGCTCGGAGGATTCCTTTTGCTCGGGGAGCCGCTCAAAAAAATTTATTCGGATCCACAGCCCCCTCGGTTAGTCGGATGGTGGATCTGACCGTGGGCCCCTAAGTTTCCTTTGATACCCAACAAAAAAGGTCTTTGTGTTTTTTCGCTCCGACGCTTATTTAAAAAGTTGAATCGTCCTCCTGGGGGGGGGGGGCGTTCCCCAATTTTTATAACGTGTCCGAGGATTTCAGAGGATACTGAACAAAAAGAATAGTAATCAATTTTGCGCTGCAGGGTCTCCTTATATGATATAGTATGAGTAGGCCTAAAAAATACTCAATATTTTCAAAAAAAAAAACCCCATATTCCTAAATTTTTACCTATCAGTCGATCGGTTTAAAAGCCTACAATAAACTTTGGAGTTTTCTGAAGGAGAGGCACCAATAAAAAACGTAGGTCCACAGATAAGTAAAGAAAGTTGATTGGATACCAGATGACTTTTGTAATGAGGAATTAATTTTTTTAAGTTTTATGTAAATTTTTTTGTACTACAAAACATATTTTTAATAAATTTTTTAGAATTGATTTTTTAAATCTGTTTTTATACTTAATGTGCAGAAGCAACGTTTGACAAGTAGAATTTTTTGTGATAATTTATTTTCGTTAATGTTTCCTTTTGCCCCCCTGAAACATATACCCAGTAGTATTCACAACCCTCAAATTATGTTACGCTACCTGAATATACCGAACAATATTAATAACAGGGTAGATATCGCAGTTACAAAGAGGATGATATGTATGAAAGCGAATGAAGTGTAGGTACAATTTCAAGTCGACTATTCCTGAGAGGCGTGGTTAATTGAAACCCAACCATCAAACATTCATTTGATGGTTGGGTTCCTACCACTCGCGCCACAGAGTTGCCGGCCTCCGTGGCGCGAGTTGTAGCGTCTCGGCATTTCATCCGGATGTCCCGGATTTGAATCCCGATCAGGCATGGCATTTTTCACACACGCTACAATTCATTCATCTCATTCTCTGAAGGTATACCTTAACGGTGGTTCCGGAGGTTAAACAAAAAAAAAAAAAGCCACCAAAGAACACCGGTATCCACGGTCTAGTATTCAAATTCGTAAAAAAGTATACCTTTATTAGGATTTGAACCTTAGAGAACCCTCGATTTCAAAATCAACTGACTTGCGATGTCGTGTTAACCACTAGACCAGCCGTGGGCTATGCTTCTAACTTAACCAGCTCAATTTAATATAAAGATGATAATGTAAACTGACTCAAGAACTACTCTACCAAATTTCATCAAACTTTTACGTGCATAACTTAAGATATATTAATAGAGCATATCTAAAATTTAAATGAAATTGATCTTCTACTCGTACATATGGAAATTTTCAAGCCTCAAAATTTTATACATAGACTTATAAATATTTATATATTATGAAACCACAATTTAAGTGAATGGTATTTTCGTAATCCTCATATCTCAAAATGTAAAGAAAATTTATTTTAACGCCCACTCTCACCATGGGACCAAAAGACAATACCGTACTTTCTTCGAAAAGTCTATATTTACTAAACAGGAATTCTTTTAATGATGCTGATAATACTTAATTTTGCTTATCTTTTGCACGCTGTCAAAGACGACGAAATTTTAATTCTAGGGTTATCCCCGACACCCTAGAATTTTTCCACGTTTTGAATGGAGTTTATCACACACTTTTCAGGGTTAACCCTATAAAGGAATTTCGATTTCGACCGCAGGAGAGTTTCAGGGGAGCTAAGACGTCCGAAAAGTTTAAAAAACAAGTTTTTTGGAATTTCGGCCCAACGGGAGGCGGGGGCGAATTTTCTTCCGCGAGTCTTAAGCGGTACTACAGGCTCTACAAAAAGTTTTCGCTCGACGTTTCACTCAGACGTCTGATTGTAGTTTCGCTGAAATTTTTGGATTTCACATCCCCGGAGGAACTTTCAAGATTTCGGATTTTTCCGGTCAGTTTCAGCACATTCCCTACAAAAAAGATCTTTTTTCCTACAAAAAGGACTTTTTCGCTCCTAGGCCTCCTTACCGGTTAGAATTAATGTCAATCAGTGAGTGGCCCGAGCAGCTTTATGTATATAAGATTATCCTGATTTGTAAGTCAGAATTATTTCTATGATAATTAGTATTTTGTCTAACATACAGATACACATAAAATATGCATATAAATGAACATCACTACTTTCAAAACCAGTCTTTTAAAATAATAAGAGACTAATAAAGAATGTATAAATATACGTTAATGAACAGTTATACAGCGTTCAGTTTTGATTAAGCCTTTCTAATATAGTGATTATAAACCCACCGGGTTGGTCTAGTGGTTAACGCGACATCGCAAATCAGCTGATTTCGAAGTCGAGAGTTCTAAGG
>JAAAKQ030244849.1:0-11034 GCA_010016005.3 Zanna intricata | reverse complement strand
AAGAAAAGCTGCAGAGGCTAGGGCCGTGGGGACGCCAACCCCCAAAGTCTTAAAGAATAAGACTCCCCGTCGGGGAACTTTGATACTTAACGATACGAAGACTTTCTAAAGCTTTATAAATAATCAAAGAGGCTTAAACTATTTTTAAATCAAACGACCCAAATTTAAAATACAGTAGGATAATTAGCGCAGGGCAATCTAACACACTACGAATGTTAGATTCATTAGTACTTTACCTAGGTATGGTAACCAACGGATTTTTCTTGAACAGTCTATTCTCTTTACAGGTCTCTCTTTGAGATGACAGGCATCGACTGCTTTGGTAATTTTGTGCTATCAAAATCGAAATTAATGGACAAAAACTCACGATCAAAAAAAAATCTGAACGCAATCTCAAACTCCATCCATCATAAAGCAAATAAAATAAAATATACGACCGCCAGTAAAAGTAAATACCCGCAAAATAAATAGAAATACCAACAGCAAGAAACTGATGCCCGGGTTCCGCAATAAATAGCGGATAAAACATTCCCAGACACAGCAAATTAAGTTTTTTTTTTAAAGGCGTCATATTGTTACCAAAAATCTGTTCTCTTTAATTTTTAATAAATCTGTTCTTAAGTATGTTTAAACCGTTTTTATTTTTTATAAATATACAAGAAAATTAAGAAACATTAAAACTGTACTACCGATTAAGAGACAAAAATGGGAATACAAATTTTATGCGTAATTTTCGTCACTTATATTTATAAATTCATACGACTCACGACAATAAGATAGAAATAACAAGAATTAATAATTTATAAAATTACATTTCTTTTTCAGCGGAGAAGTTTGCAAGATATAACTTTTGATATACAAGCTTTTTATTTTACGACGCATGAACGATGATCGTTTTACCGTAAATGAATCTCGTAAACATAAAATAAAAGTCAAAACTCAACAGATGGTAAATTTAAATAAAAATTTTATTTCATAAGGGGATAAAATAAAAGGAAGAAACAAGAAATCTGGTTAAAAAAAATAATATTTAATACTATAAACATAAGATACGAGGAAACTCCAATTTAATGAACGGGTTGACTTTAAAGTTATTCTTAAAATACTAATAATAAAACTAAAAGACTTTCGGAATGAATTCTAGTTATTATCGTTTGAACTATGACCTAATGTGTAATATGCCTCTTGAACTACTTCTACACATGACTTAAATTTAGATAACTTCCTAACCGCTACACTTAATTATTATAGCAGCAGTCAGAAACATACTAAATCACGAAAAAGGAATATGTAATATACTTGCATTAAATCGCCAGTAATTAACTGATAAGAAAATTTAAAAAACACATAATAAAATAAATAAAAAAAGAAAAATATTCGTAACAGAATGAACAATTATTTTTCAAATATTTTAACGGCTAATTAATAAAACATACTATTAATAACCTTTTTGTGTAATAAAATAATATTAAAAAAAAAAAAAAAAACACCTTCCAAAAAAATAATATTTTTTAGTTTCGACGTAGAAATCTTTAATTAGGGGCCGACTATAAAAAGTCTAAATTTAGAGAAAAATTTGCTTTCAGCTGCGCAGCATTCAGAAGACTGGGTGATGGTATGGCTTTACCTACGCGTTTAACAACTACTAAAAGAGCTGCTGCCGTCATTCATCATTCATGAATCATTCCGATCGCAATAACCGCAGTAAGTAAACGGTCCAATTAAAATAAATACGAAAAAATCTAATAGATTTACTTCAATACTAAAAACACAAGTAAATATTCTGGGCTGAATAAACTAAAATTTACCTACTGAAATCTCGTAGTAACACATCACTGATCTTAACCTTCAAAAAGTTGTATAAAAAAGTAACTTTCCGAAAAAAAAAATAAAAAATAAAAACCGCAAAAATCATACAAAACACTTCAAACTACAATATTAAACTACTTTTAAAGCCAGCGTACCGATAGCGCTTGAAACACTTGCTGCTGTAATTAATACTTGAGAGATACTACAATGAAAATCTGTAGATATGAAGTAATAGTTTACTTCGGTCAAATAATTCTTTCCCTCAATTTTCAACCGCACAAAACACTATCGATATCTTTTTCATTATTTTTACCGATACCAAACGTTCATAAAAAAAGAAAAAAATGTTAATATAATTTTACGCAACAAATCGTTGACGGCTTCAAAAAAAATATTGTGAAATATAAAATAATAATGCGCTTAAAACGATAACTACACAAGTAAAACAATTCTATAACGGACTATAGGTTAGGATGGCGTTGTGGAAGAAAAGAACGCAAGAAGGAGACGGAGAATTAAGCTAATAAAAAGGGAAAAGAAGTGGAAAAAAAACACAACATAAAAAAGAAAAGTTGTGGCAGGATTATTTACAAAAGGATTTCCAAAACCCAAAAAAAACTAAGCGGTCAAAATTCTTGATACAATTACCATATAAAATGAAGAAAAAAAAAATTACGAGACCGAATGTATCAGGTAATTTTCGAACGATAAAGAAAGAAAATATTTTAAAACATAATATTTTTATTTTAAAAAGAATTAGGAAGCGGCCCGGCTTTATCCGGTAGATATTTCAGCTTTTAAGCATACCCGGCTCAAAATAAACCTCCAATCCAAGAAAATATCAAGGTTGTTTCTAGGCAGCGGACACTCATCCCACCCGCAATCCCTGGGAGGATCAACATATTTTTACCACATATAGATGCCGTACGTTAGCAATGGATTATTTTATATCGCTACAATTAAATATTAACAACAACAAAAATTGTTTTCACTCCAAAAATTAAAGAACCACCGCGGAATAAGTACCGGTTTCCTAAAGAAACATCATTAAAACTCAGGAATTGTTCGTCGTGCAAAACTGCGCCACCGAAACATAAACCGTTCATCTAATATAAAGCATCAATGGAATTGACACTGAAAACAAGGAGGAAATTTCAAAAACCATGAATGTTCAAAGAGAAAAAGAACATACAAAATTTTCAACATTTCCTCTTATCACCATTAAATTTTTCTCCCGCTAGTTTCATAATTCTCTGTAATTTAGAATTCATTCCATTAAACTTTTACGTACGATTAACATCAAAGAATATTTAATAATTTTTTCTATTAAATTGAAATTACGTACTTCGAAAAGGCTGTTTTAACTAAAATCTTTGATAGATCTGTATATATAAATCACACAAAACAATGGTAACAACTGAACTCGTACACAAATTGACACACAGATAGAACAATTTTTTTGCATTAATATTTAAAGGAAACCTTTAAGAATCAACCATTTTTTAAAGGAATTTTCTTCTCACACATGAAGAGATCACAAACATTTCAAAGATCTGAGCGCGCACAGACAAAAAAATCTTACAGTGAAGCTGTGATGGCTTCGATCATTTATTCTTACATAGTGGAAAAATTTATACGTGGAAAAATTAGCTACCATTTATTTTTTGGGTTGGAAAGTAATTAAAGATGAAGTTTTAAAACAAAATTATCATTATAAACAAAAAAAAATCAAACTATCGTTTTTTTTCCACCTCCACCCACCTCCAAAATTACCTTCCACGAATTTTTTTTATTGTCCTACGTTACCACGTTCAACAGAAGAAATTTTTTAAAAATTCCACAGAAAAATGTACAACCGATGAAAAGTTAGCTAAGATTTCTTTTTTGTGGGTGGGGGGTGAATTATGATGAAATTTAATTGTAATAATATTATTACTAAAAGTTTACTATTTAAACTTTTAACAATATTAAAATTTACCGATATTAACATTTAGTTTATTAAGTTTTAACAATATTAAAAGTTTAAATAAGCAAATAAAACTTTTAAAAATCTTAAAAAACAATAATTTTAAACTTTGGTCGGCTCCGCTACCCCTAATTTGCCTCCAAAGTTTTTTTTTGGGGGTCAAAAAAACTTTGGAGGCAAATTGCACTACTACTACTACTACGCTTAGGAAATGTAAAAAAAAAAATCGGTTAAAAAATTTTCAATAAATAAAAATATCGCTTTTTTATATTTATGGGGAAGGGGGAACACTTTGGCGGAAATTTTATTTTAAAATGGTAATATAAGCATGCAGTATTTATTGAACTTAATAGAGTGAACTTAATAAGGTGGAGTTGTCTGCAAAAGTTTGAGAAAATTACCTCCAAAATTTTACCATCAAATTCCACCGAGTACACGAATCTGTACAAAATTTCATCCAAATTGGTTTATCCAGTCAAAATCTATTAAGTTTTTAAAACACGCAAACACACGTGCATACGTACGTACGATTATTAGCCCTCACTTTTTTTTTTTGTTCTTTGGGGGTCCCATGGTTATGAAATGAAAAAAAAACCCGTACCCCATTTTTTGACTAATTACCGTAATTTCCTTCTTGCCGCATAGCACTAGAGCTATGATACCAGTAAAGTAAATATTTTGGGAGTATCAAAATAAACAATTTTACAAAATTGCATTCCACGCTCACATATTTCTAAAAAATCAAAAAGGATATTAAAAATAACGTTTTTATAACAGAAGTAAATACCAGTAAAGAGAAATATGTTCGTTGAAAAAAAAAACCCGTAGCACAACGAAATTTCATTGGCATTCGCTGATTTTATTCATTTACTGTCAGAACAAAACCGGGTTCGCCCTGATTGTAGACATGTGTTACATCTACTCGTTGAAGCAGTATTATTACTGATATTTAAAAAAAAAAAAAAAAAAAAAAACAAAGATCGTAATAAATAAATAAAGATAGCAAAGCGAAAGAAATCATTTAAAAATATTTATCTGGGGCATTCTCTACTACATATATAATTAATCTCTTATTTTCAACAGACAAAGTAAACAATTTAAAAAACATGATTTCCATAGAAAATATTGAACCAAACTCAGAAACTCATAGAAAAAAGAAAAATAAGAATCTCAAAAAATTTTTCAAGTACATACGGTAAAAATTATTTACGTAGAAAAAAATTCTGATGTACTCGTATAAAATATCCTTTTGTAAGATGTAGCATATAATTTTTTGGGAGTATCAAAATAAACAATTTTACAAAATTGCATTCCACGCTCACATATTTCTAAAAAATCAAAAAGGATATTAAAAATAACGTTTTTATAACAGAAGAAGATAGGTGAATTTGATTTATTATAATTTTATTGTAATTTACTTTTGGATGTTACAGAAATATATTTTATACCAAATTAAACATTTTCTATTTTACATTATTTTATTAAAAATTTATTTAAAAAGAGATACGAATACTATACTGAAAGAAATACGTTAGAAACAAAGGTTTTACGTCCTTTTTTGTGTATGTAATTTTCCGAGCTTCGAAAAAACAATTCAATAAAATGTTAAACAAATTTATGTTAAAATACGGACTTAATTCTTACAATCATCAAATTTCGGTTCGTTTCGATAACTACTTCAACGACAGTGGACGTTAAAAAGTTCAACTAATATCTTCAACTCTGGTAATAAAAAAATAAGTTTACGATTCTCAAATCGGAAACACAGATTTCAGAAATCTTTGATACGATAAAAAAATTAAAAAAAAAAAAAAAAATTAAAGCGTAAGGTGAAGAAACTGAAGTTTCTTTGTCAGAATACAAAGGTGTAAAGACTAAGATTATTCTGAACACGGGATTTAAATACGAGAACACAGACACAAGAAGGATTAGAAATTTTCTTTATTATTTAGAAAAGTACACAGTTCTCTGAATTGAATAAAAAATAGTTTTTAAAGAACCGTTTAAGAAAAGGAGATCCCAACACAAAAAAGTAGGTTATGACTTAAAAAGTACTAATACAGTATTAGTAAAATGCTAACTACAGTATGAAATAATGCACTATTGACGGACGAATAAGTGTTTTCATGTAAGAATTTGTTTTTCAAGAAAATCTCTTTTAAAGTTAAGCATACTACAGTTTCTCTGTTAGGTCCCCTCTCTTGCTATACAGATTCAATTATGTATAAATAGAATGCACGTAAGTTCAATTTCATTCTAATCAAATGCACAATTACTATTTTTTTACAGTTTATACATTTATGCGTGCACGCGCTCGCAAACAACGATTCGCAAATATAAATGGAAAAATTATGCTTTGCTGGGTCGATAGGCTTCTGTTGAGTACGGTACCTTTTTCTCCTTTCTCCCTTTTATATTTTATTTTCTTTTTAAACTTATAAATTATTCATCATATACACACATGCTTATTTACTGCATGGTCTTTCTCGGATCTTTCTTCTTTTGGATTGTGTTGCTTTGCTTGCAGTGTTTTTATTTTATATACAACATATGATACATTATTTTCAACAACATATGATAAATTATTTTCATTTAAATAACAATTTATTCGTTATTACACACACACACACCCACAACTTGATTGTTGCATTTAGAACGAATAGGAAAGATGGTAGTAAATTAACGCTGTACAATTTATAACATTGTGAATTTTTTTACAGATGCATATTCTGAATGATTTATATTGGTCAATAACAGAGTTCATCTTGCACCTGCTTAGATGCTTAATAATAATAATAATAACACAGTATATATTTCTTGCGGAAAAAAATGCTTAAGTTTTATTATGATTTTATGATAAGAACCTAAGTTCTCATATTTCTGAGAATTATATTTTTACATTCTAAATCATTTTGAGAATTATAAAAACTGAATACGAGATACATTTTAAGGGACTAAGAATGTTGTGTAAGATTCTGCAGGTAGGGAATCTCGCTTTCTAATAAACATTAGCTGTAGTCATAACAACCCGAACTACTCAAACCGATGAGTTATTATGTAATGTAACGACATTACATATTTTCTGGATTTCGTTTAAGATGTAAATAATATAAATTGTGTGTGCAAATTCAACCCGTATTTTATTAAACATATTACAACTAGGTTTATCACGAATTCTTCCAGGACTTTCATAACCTATTCTACTAGTATAGGTAACGGAAAAAGTTCATATAAACGTATGTACTAAAATTATTCGTTTGCGAGTTAAGACGAGTGAAAGATTTCGGTCGGATTTCAGCAACACCGGTGAAATGTACTGAATTTTTAGGACGTTAATTAAGGAGCAGAATTGGTGATTGTTTATGGTTTTTGACTCAAAAATAAAAAAAAGGATCCCCGAACCTAACTACAGTAGCTTTTGAGAAATCTGGGGTGAAAACAAATAAATTGGGATAAAAAACCCCTCTTTTATGTTAGACTTTGTTATAGCTTTGTTCAATTATAATAAACGCATGAAACTTTAAAAAAAAACTTGTGATGGATTTAATTCTGAACCAAATGGTGTAAGATAAGTTGAATGAAACAAAGACGACTTAGAAAAATTAGAATTTTATTTAGAAACAGTACACTACACTAGGTTTACAATAAATGTTCAAAAATGAGCCCGCTATTTTCAACACATTTCTTGGCGCTCTTCTGAACTGTTTTTGTTGCTCTTTATAGCGCTTCAGGGCTGTAAGTTTTATAACTTCAAAGAAAGTGCTATTTATAGCACTTCAGGGCTTTAAGTTGCCCGGCCGCATCCATAATGCGGGCAATTTCTACCTCACGAGAATGAATTTTTGTTTTGTATAATATATTTTTA
The DNA here is from genome assembly GCA_010016005.3 of Zanna intricata. Taxonomy (NCBI): domain Eukaryota; kingdom Metazoa; phylum Arthropoda; class Insecta; order Hemiptera; family Fulgoridae; genus Zanna; species Zanna intricata. Next base: position 3,394 of record JAAAKQ030244849.1, on the reverse strand, counting down.
ATCCATCCCCAGACCCAAAAATGTAAATGTGTTAGAGCAAGCAACCTTGGTGTCAGGGATGTGGTCCTCCAAGAGCGATTCATTTCTCAGGGAAATGGTGATTTAGGTGGACGGAAACGGCACAAAAGAAGCGGGGAGGCGCGCCATCGAGCTGGAAGAGTACATTTTAAAAATATATAGCTTAAAAGTGCAAAGACTGCGAATTAAAATACATTGGCAAGACCAATCGTTCATTCTCTTTTACAATACAAGAACATATGAATTGTATACAAAAAGGTCAAACAGAAAAATATAATTTTGCTAAACATATTTTAAACAACAACCATAATTACAACCCAGAAAATTTTAATGACATATTTGATTTTTTAAATAATATACAGATTACCAATAAATTGGAAAAGAACCATATATATTTTAACAATGATAAATTAATGAAAGAACGAATAAATTTTGAAAATGATAAACTGTATAAGCAAGTACAAAAAAAAACTATAGAGTGAGTTGACCATACCGTTCCATTTCCATTTTATCATAACGTTGGAGACATCTACAATGACAGGATGTAAGTCGACATAATTTTAAACATATGACGACCAAGTTATATAATTTACATAAACATTTTACACAGAATATGAAATTTTAGTTTTAATAAAATTGAAAAAACATATTTTTGAGTTCCTGATGATGAAATAATTTCGCTCCGAAAGCGCTCGAAGTAAATGTTGGTGAATGGGTTTGATTATTATATAATCACACCCAACGGGTCATCATGTTTGACAAAATTATTACCAGTTATAACCGAAATTTTAAGTAGGTGATAATTATAACCTACAAAAGGGCATTGTACAAAAATTACTAGTAAACAATTTTAAAGAATTCGACACTAAATTATTGCTTTTGCTAGTTAACAGCATGTACTGTGTACTTGTACCAATAAATTTCCTATGTCGCAACGTTACAAGAACGATTTCTCCAGGGTGCTGACCTGTAGGAGAACATAAGCAACTTCTGAAACTGTATCTGGTCCACAATTCCAATGTTGTTTCCTCTTGTTCCAATAGCAGAATACTTTCTAGTGAGCATGACAGGGTGTCTTCATCCTGTCCATCACCAACTGTAACCATCTCGGTGTCTTACGAAATTGTAAACCACACAGCAAGCTTGAATAATGATGTCGGCCATTTCAATACTAACACCGATTGGTCGATGAAGAATACGCCATTTATTTGCTAATATGCCAATTCCACACATTCAACCCAACGCCGTGTTCTGGACAGCCTGCAGTTATAAACTCTTTGCTGCCAAGTCAATTTCCTTACAGGATACGATTCCATGACATTTTCAAAACAGCAAAAGCTTCGTCAGCTACAAAACATAGGGCACTGGTTGCCCAGACGGATCGTTAGGTAAAGGTACAGTCTGTGGCAAGTTTAACCTTTGTTGGTAAACCTTTTTTCCTAGCTCAGTTGTTTTCAATATATTTGAGTCTCCTTCGTGACCCAAAGAAAGATCCTACATCAATACATCGGAAATATTAGTTAGAATAAATCACAGCCGTTAACACAATAGAAAAAAACTTCTTGCAGTTAAAATATTCACTACCTGAACCCCACGATTTTATAATTCTTATATGTTTGCCATCAACTGCCCGAAAGCAATGAAGGAAATTTGCCCTTTTTTCGTACTGTTCACCGATTATCTTCCACAGTTGGCTGTCTCATGTACTCTCCTTTCATCACTTCCCAAATATCTGTTACATCTGTCTCAAATAATAGAAAAAATCGATAAGCGACCAAGAAGAAATTTAGAGTGTAGTGAACATATCCAATTTCCAGTCGCCAATACGTGAAAAATGTGACCATTATTTAGTCATTTAATCGATAATAAATGTACTTCGTTACACTTTACGCTCTCAGTAAAGTGTAATATAATAACAAGCATAATTAATACCTGCAATTTTGTAGAAAAAGAAATATAATAGAGATGGAAAAATATCAAGGACAGCTTCTTGAAAAGTATGAAGTGATGCAAAAAAAAAAAACCTTATGTATGCCGTAAGCAAATAAGCTTTCTTCAATCAGCTTATCAGCAAAGAAAGCAATTCAATAACACAATCAACCTCTGCTTAACCCTTACTTTACAAAAACGAAATACCCCCGCCACAGCATCCAGAATAGTTCCTAAGGGTTCCAAAAGTGATCGTAAACTGATCGAGTGAAGCACCAGCAGTAAAAACCGAAGAACCAGCTATTGTTGCTGGACTATGTACACGTAAGCCAAACAAGCGAATGTCAAATCCTTTTGAAAGAGAAATTCTCAATGTAATGAAGGCAAACTTATATTAACAGTCGACAAAAGTAATGCAAGACCCAGATGAAATATTTCTTAAGTCACAATTGCCACATACAAAACAGATGAAACAAAATGACAATTTCAAATTCAATTCATATAACTTATTCATCCTTATACACCAATCCGAATCCTAATTCGCAGGAGAGTACTTCAATATCAACTCCATCCCCTGTTAACAGCACCCTGTCAACGTCATCGGCCAAGTCGAGGGCACCATCAACTTCAGACGCACAGTTGTATGAAGATGAGGATTCAGTGTTATCGTTTCTTAATATTTATAATTAACTAATAATTGTAATTTTTTAAAAAATAAACTGCATTGTAAAAGTATTATGTTGTAAAATATTAATATTAACTTACTGCTACCATTCTTCTGCACACATACAGTCCTGCATTACAGAATCACTTTTCTAATTTCATCTTCAACCTTACATAATGTTTCAAATGAAGATATGAACATTCTATAAAACACAAAAAAAAAATGTCAGGGTATCCTTTCAGCTTACTGTGCAAAAGTGTATATTTTCCCTTTACTGTTGGTCACTTACAATAGAATGTACTTGAACGTTCTTTGACGTCGATGACCTCGTTGGAGAACAATTAATAAGGAACTTAACGTGTCAACAGAATTTTTATTTATTTAAAACGGATTCATGTGGTACTGGAGAGCATAAACAAACGACTCAGCTCGCAATAAAAAATCACGCACGTGTGGCCGGCTGTGTATGGATTTTCAAGCTGCGTTTACAGCATGAAAAAAACGTTCGTGTGGCCGTGGCCCTAAAATGACTAGGTAATATAAACAACTCATTGCATTGGTTTAGTGGTGAACTCATCATCGCAAATCAGCCGATTTCGAAGTCAAGAGTTCTCAGGTTCACATCCTAGTAAAGGCAGTTACATTTAGCATTTAAAAGACAGTTAGTATTAGAATTTGAATACTAGATCGTGGATACCGGTGTTCCTTGGCGGTTGGGTTTCAATTAACCACACTTCTCAGGAGTGGTCGACCTGAGATTGTACAAGACTACACTTCATTCAC
>JAAAKQ030244805.1:0-11035 GCA_010016005.3 Zanna intricata | reverse complement strand
AATTGCTATAATGTTAATAAATGTAAAAAGGAAAAAATAGAGGTAAATCAATACGCAAACAAAAGGTGGTTTTTTCGATGCCTACATATTGCAATTATCTTGTATTTATAACATTGAATATCTGACAACCGCAAGTTCTTTTTCTCACTACGATTGTATTCCTCATATTCTTAACAGCAATTTATTGTTATAATCACAGCATCATTAACAGATACAGTGGCAAATTATTTACACATTTAAAAATACCAACCTTAATTCATTCATTTTTCAATATTTTCTCTTACAATTCTTACCTCTTTCTCTTTCCCAATTTGATCGGAGGTGAAGGTGATCTTTTTCTCTTCTGTTTCTTTTTAGATCGATCTGGATCAGACTGACTCATAAGGTCTTCAACAGTTAACCTCAACTGAAACAATATAAAGGATTTATTTTTTTTTTTTAAATAAACGTATGATATTTGTATATAATAAATCTCCTCCCCTTCTTCTTTTAAAGAGTAATAATGTAACAGACTACCTGGAAACATTTTCATTTCATTTTTTTAATCGTTATATAAAATTATCCTATTGTCATAGCTTTACTTCCAAAATTAACAGTAATTCACTTATAATTTATCTGCAATTTGGGTAATTTGTTTTAATTATTTATTTGAAAAGTTTAAAATACATGAAACTAAAACAAATTGCTGAAAAATAATAACTGTTTTTATATTTTTATAAATAATAAAAAATAAAATACACACATGTACACTGGTCAGCGTGTAATGAAAACAAAAATCATTATGAACCTTACAAGGTAAACTTACAATGGATTTTTTTGACGCCCTTTTGCAGGGTGACAGGAATCCTTTAATCCAGAACGGTAGCGTTCAACTTAGCCTCATTTCTGAGTAAATACTATTTAAAGATTTTCCAGCGATTCAAGAAGCTACTTTGAATATCTGCAGTCACAGCAGCCAAATGGAAAAGTGTTCCAGATTCGATTCTCTATCTCAAGTTTTTTTATGTTTATTTTTTTTCTTATATATAGACTTACATGATAACGTTTATAAAAGGTATGTAAAAAGTGCTATGAATTGAATTACTCTGATAGATAAACAAAGTGATGGCTGGCACTCTTTCAGTTTCCAATTTTTTTTTTTTTCAACTTCAATAATTGAAGTTGAAAAAAAAAAATCAATTGATGACAAGATCAATTATTGATCTTGTCTTTACAATTAAAAAGTGTTTGGGCAATAATCGCTAAGTTAACAGTCAAAGATTTAGAAGAAAAGGTTAATTAATCTTTCACATGGTATGATCTAAAACATCATTCAAATGTACAGCACAAGGAGGACCATCAGGAACTGAGAAAGGATACTAGGAAACCAGATGGATGGTCTACGCAATTGACTATCCTGATCATGTACCTTTCTGACAATGAAAATAACCTCAATGAAAAACACTTCCTGATAAGATAAAATTATCAGTTTAAAATACAAGATCCCAAGATCCGGCTAAATTCTGCGTAATACAGTTCTACGTTCGTTATAACCTGATGGTTCCACAACAGCAACATTTCAGGTAGTATTCCGGAAATTGAGGAATTTGAAGTAAAGGATAAAATAAAAACAAAAGGATGAATCTAAATCTATTATTCTGTTCCCACTGACCCCAAAACTAACAATATTGAACACTATAAATGCTGCATGTTGGCGGTTTTTATTAGTATGGCTAATGAGCACAGCAGTTGATGCAATTTGCTTAAAAACATATGTTCTGTTCTTTTAAGATTAATTCACCACATAAGCTTGAAGTTTGTTTACGCATGGCAATATGGAATGGATATTTAAGGGGTATATAAGAAAGCCCTTTTTGACCAGGATTCAAACCTCGGGCCTTCCAGATACCAGCCAATTAATATTAATGAAAGTAATTGGCTTTTAACTGCCCAAATTTAATTAAGCCAACTCATCCCCTCCTTTTTTCCTTTCCACCTCTGAATAATTACTAATTCTGTTGCTGACATTTCCATTTGTTAAGTTATTAACATTATTTTCTCTTGTCAAATACTTCTTGGTAATTCAAGTAACAATAATGCAGGATACGATAAACCGCATTACTTTTAGGGTTTAACTACTATGTTCTTACATGCCATAAATTTTAACTGTACCTTTATTGCAATTTAATTTTAAATTTTATTATTAATTTTAATTGTTCCACCATACCACGTTAACAACATTCAACAGGATTCAAGCTTCACATGTTAATCTACTTAGAACAGCTGGATTTAATAACAAGTTTGTAAGCTTTTACAAGTTACAAAAAAACCATATTTTGCAATAATCCAAAGAACTGAATTTTTTTCACTTTATCATCTCAATTACTATATAAAACCGAGCAGTCCTAGAAAAGATAAATTTTCAAACAGACTCATACAGCAAACATCACTTAAGATTGTAGTAAAAAAGAAAGATCTAGAAACGTTACACTAGTAAAATGATGACTCTGGTTTTCTTCCTGGACAAGTGCAACGAAGAGATACCTAAATTAAAAAAACAGCCTAAGAATGTACATTTTCCAAACATATTTTAAATAGAATATAATAATATAATTGAAACATATTTCAACAAAAATAAATAATTTTAAAATACTAGGGACGGCAGAAATATAATCCATACTGGAATGTAACAGGAGAACAAAATGTCACACAAAGCAACACAGGTGCCATCTTGTAGTTTCATTCCCTTATTACTAGCATTCTAAAACACACTGACCAATGCGATCGCATTTTCTGTCACTCACCACTGTTAGGAATCAAATATATCTACAAAGTCAAGACATCTAAAACAACATGCGACGATTAAATTTTTAATAGCAGAAAAAATGAGCGCTAGTGACATTCATGGTCGCCTAAAGGCCATTTATAGTAATAAAACTGTTGATCAAATAAGCTGCAAGAGATGTAATAAAAAGTGCAGGAAATGTAATAAAAAAAAAAAAGTTTGTTCATCAGAAGCCGGTAAAGCAAATATTGCAGATGAACAAACCAAAGTAGTAAGTGGGCATCAAGCTTCTGTAATTGATAAGCACCAAAAGGGAATGACGGACCGGTGCAAAGTGATTATCACATCATACAATAGTGGATCACCTTTGTGCACAACAATCCATGACATCCTTTTCAATAGTGACAGGAGACTAGAGCGCATCATTATGACCCAGAAGAAAAATTGAGCATGAAATACTGGCACGTTTCAGCACAATCAAAAAAATTTATTAAAACAAATATTTTCTCGAGTGTTCTGGGATTCCAAACACTTGTATGCAACAGATTACCTAAAAGTTGCATTAACGTAAATTCAGTGCCAAACATAGAGATGATAAAACTCCTTAGAAGTTCTATTGATTTGAGAATCCATGGAGTTGATAATTCCTGCAAAAATTCTCAACCCCATATACAGAGCATGCTATTACCAAGGCTCTTGTAAAGTTGAAATTTGAACTTAATTCTCATTTTTATACACTCTAGATTTGACACCTATCGATTTTCCTTTCTATTCACAATTAACGTGGGATATTACCATTATTTTTTTAACACAGAGATCATGCGGATAAGGAAAGACACCTAGCACTCTTAATCAATGGAGTGTAAAAACTTTGTTCACTGTTGGCAGAATTACCACTGCATGGAAAAATAAATTATGTTTTTGTAGCAAATAAGTCAATGAAACATATTTGTTTCATTGACTGTCTCTTTTCATTTGCAATAGCAACTGATATAAATATAAGCACATATTTATATATCATATTATAATATATCGAATTATAATATGTCATTTTTATAAACGACTATAAATAAATAATAAATTTTTATTCAGCGTAATCTAAAATTTTGAAGAGGTATATGACAAAAAAATTACCAATCATACCTTGTAAAAGGGAAACTTTATTTATACAGAATTCAATACGGTTGTAGCCAAGACTGTAATGATGACAATCATAATGGGGATCAATATGGAAATGCTACTAAATGATATAGCATTAGGCAACAGTCATTCCCAAATGCAGCCCAGCCATATCAAAGTTAAGCATCTTACTTATTAGTAAAAACTAGCTAGAAGCGGAACAGAGTTTTTCCTTTATTTATTCTTTTCATTAGCCATTTTTTTTTTTTATGCTAAATTCAAAAAAAATACAGGTGATTATTATTTTAAGCAAGACGTTTACTCAATTCGCCAAAGGTACAAGTCCGTTTTAATGGAAAAATTACTTTAAGAAAAGCAACTCTTTATTCGTTCAGGATGCCCTTACAACCATCACAACCACAAGAAAGAAAGAATAAATAATGTAAAATGATAACATTAAATTCTACGAATACATCACGTAAATACGGTTAATAACTACTTAATTACTGACCTAAATGCTTATGCAGAAAAAGCATGAGCGACTTAAAATTAGGTAAAATATATTCAAGCAATCATTTAAAAAAAATTGAATTTTAAATATACAATGTGATCGAATAAAAGAACAATTTATTACCCTATGGACTTTCTTTTTCCCATTTTCATCAACCTCATAGTCTTCCTCATTCATCCACTCATTATACTGGTCTGACTCCAATACCCATGATGCACTCACCTGTTAAAAAAATTTTTTTAATTATATAATAATTACAATTTACTCAAATTTTTTTTTTCTTAAAAACTTGTTATTAGAGATTTAAATTAATATTAAAATTAAAATAAAATTATAATAAAAATGTATTAACCATAAATAACGTAATAATTCATTGTAGTAGATTTAAGCAGCAATTGAAAAATTCTATTACACATTCACTTGACATCACATGAATAATTGTTTCATAAATCAGCTGACAAAATTTTAAAACAAGAGGAATAAACTTAATTCTAATAATATTCTTCTTTTCAGGTGTTTTATAAATATTTGAAAATTAACATAAAATTTACATATAATTTGCACACATATTTCTTTTTCCTTTTATGACAGACTATAATTTTCAAAATCATAATTAATTAATTCATTTTTATAACAGGTATTTTTTTTTTTATATTGGACGAATTTATAGATGAATTCCTGTTGTCTACAACTACATCTGTGAATTCCTTTTTTTTACTCAATGACCAGAAACTGCTACAACTCTGTATGTACGTAAAAGATTGAAATTTTACAAATAAAATTTAATTTTTTTTTTACATAACAAGAATATATATTTTTTATATGTTAACAATAAAAGTTTTAAAAACAAATACGTATTCATATTTTAAAAATTATTTTATTTATTTTTGTTTCATTTTACTTTTTTGATGCAAAAATCCAACTACTAGGAATAATTTACCTTGTTTTCAATGCAACCAGTGTAATAAGGCCTAGTTGTTCCAGAACAAATATTACTTGTACTCCATAATAAAATATAATTTTTTTGCCAGCAGCAAAAAAAAGATCAACATGAAAAGTCCAAAATCAAAACCAAAGCAAATCACCTTCATGCAGACCGGTAAACTAAAAAATAATAACTGTGATGGACACCATATTGAAAATTAACAGTTATAGATGCTGCAAAGGTATAACTGGGAAGAGACTGATGAAAAATGTACCACAATTTAGAACAGGCTTTTTAGTCAGCCTCAAAATAATAAACTCCATAAGAGAATTCAAGTCACAATTTCCGAGAACCTCAAAACTCTTCCTAAAAGCATCTTATAAAATTTACACCATAATAAACATCCACATCCCCACTAATAAAAATAACTCCTCAAAAGACAGAAACAGAAAGTTCTGAAATCTACTCAACCTGACTAAAATAGCATCACCAAAAACCAAGATAAACAATTAAATGGAGACTTCAAGGCTGAACTACACAGAGAAACACAATATCGCGACATCATTGGAAAAAGACCCGTCTAAAAGAAAACAATCAAAAATGGAAAGAGACTCATTAATCTTTACAGAAACCACAACCTAATCTAAAAATACACACATTTCAAGAGAAGATCCAAAACCTGGAAACTCCCTGACTACACTAAAGGAGAATGGTAACTAGTTTGTGTCTTTATGGGCAAACACCACTACAAGGAAATCTACAATGTAAAAGTCATCTGAGAAGTCGACACAAGCTCTGATCACTATGTAGTCAAATTAAATTTACTTAAAATCAAATTAATTAAATTTACCTAAAATTAAATTTACTCCCCAAAGAAAGCAATAAAACCAAGCCCCTAAAACTAAAAGAAAACTGGACCCTACGTGACTAATCAAAAATGAAAATTACCAAAAAGCAACTGAAAAAATAATCAAAAACAAAAATTACCAAAAAGCAACTGAAAAAATAATCACAAATAAACTCGAAGATCTAATCGACAATCTTAAACAAATCACAAAAGAATTAGCCCAAATAAAATCCCATACAAAACATCAATTATAAAACAGCAAGTGTGATGAAACAGTAGAGAAATGACATTAAGCACAGCAATTTCATCCATCCCAAAAATCAGAAACATCCTTCCAAAATCTAGTAACACAAAGAAAAGAAACCACCCAAATCCAGATCCTAAGGAAAATAAAAATACAACAACATAAAGAATCAATGAAGTCAACAGAAGGAGAATTCACAAAAATACAGTCGAGAGACCACTACAAAACCTTAAAAAATCAGCCAGCTCCAAAAATATGAAGCCCCAACCCTGCTAATAAATAATGAAAACTGTAAGTTTATCCATAACAATAAATACACTGCAGAAATACTAGGTAATAATTTCAACAAATTTCTAAATTATGAAGAACAAACAGAATTTCTGAACTTCAACACCAACAATTCAATAACAAACCACCAGAAAACATTAACACTCCCAGAATAAAATAAGTCTACCAAGCACTAAGCGAGATGAAGAATTACAAAGCAGCAGGAGATTACACTTTTGTAGAGATCTGGAAATATGCAGGAAGATCAGCAAAAACTGCTCAACAGCTTGTCAAAATCTGGATAAGAGATAAACTACCAGAATACTGGCCCTCACCCATCCGCTACATAAAAACAGATGCTAACAATTACAGGGGAATTTCAACACAACATACAAAATTCTTTCAAGAATCATCCTAAACAGGATTGGTTTACAATTACCAATTCTAACTAAAAAGAAGTAGGAGAATACCAGGGAGATTTCAGACTCTGGAGGGGCTGTCCGATCAGATCATGAATTTCAAGCTAATAATGGATTACAACAGAAAAAAGACACATGGTGATAAAATTTGTAGATTTCAAGAGAGCTTATGTCTGCATCCACAGAGAATCCCACTAGAAATTCTAAGACACCTCTTACAAATTTTGTTACCAAATTAACAACCATGATAAATTTGACTCTCAAAAATACTAAGTCAAAGGTAAAATTTAAAGGTGAGCTCTCAGAATCTTTTGAGATCAGAACAGGACTGCGCCACGGCGATGGGCACTCACCACTATTATTCAACTGCACTCTACAAATGGTAATAAGGGAATAACTCAAAAAATTTCACCATAAATAAAAATAAATATACTGAAAATAAAAGTATTACTAAATTATACTAAAATAAATATACTGAAAAATCACACCAAACTATCTGGTTTTGCCAACAACTTGGCACTGCTAGCAAACAACAATGATGTTTATTTCCGTTTAATATCTGTGAAATCACGGATATTATAACTTCAAAACATTGCAAATAAAATTGGCCTCAAAATTTCTAAGACAGAAATTTTGAGGCCCAAACTTGAAACTTGAAAGACCCAAAAACAAACACCATTAACAGAAGTAAACATAAACGGTAATAAAATCAAAATAGTAACCTGATTTTAATACCTCGAAGAAATAGTAACAAACAACCTAGATAAAAAACCTCAAACAAAATAAAAAGAGACGACTAGCTAAAACTCAAAAATTAACCTGGTATACTTACAATAAAAAATGCATATTAATATATGTAAAAATAAGACACTACAACACAGTTATAAAACCAGAAGTCATTTATGCAGCAGAAACACTCTTCCACCTGAATGAATAATCAAAGACAGACAGATACTCAAAAAGAACCAGAAAAATCAAAAGAACCCTGCATCAAGATTGCCAGAAACACAGGCAGTGGTGGACTGGTGCCCAAAAAAGTATGTACAAAGAGTTAGAATCCATCGCTGATACCTTGCGTAAGAGGAGACTAAGATTCTATGGACATACCATGAGAGTGCAAGATTCAAGACTTCTGAAACAGCTAGTACAGTACAATCTCAATTCAAAAAAAACCAAGACAGGATCCAGATGGATCAGAGTAATAAGAGGATCTAAAGGAAATTGGCCACATCACAGATAAGATAAAATTAAATAAGAAAATAAAAATAAAAACACTTATTTCACATTGACAAGAAAAAACTCACAACGTGAACATCTTCAACACCAGAAGGGGTACAAAGATCGAAACATATGAAAAAGTACTATGAGGAACACAAGGCCCAAACATTTCCATCAAAGAAACTTGGACAACCGACTGATTAAAGTGATCCTATGCAATCATAAAAGATAATGATAATGAAATTTCTTACCCAAACTCTGCGTAATTAAAAAAAAACCCTCTAGTCAGCCAGTGAATGTTAAAATACAAAAATATATTTCAGTACAAAAATATGATTATTTATTTCTAAATTTGCAATTATCTTTTATATTATTTAATACAAAACACTTATTATTTATTACCGCTCAAAATAGATGTAAAGTTATTCAAAAGTTGAATAGGGAAGTAGTACAAAAATGGCTGTCACAAAAGTGAATAATAACTCTTTGCCACTGGATAAGAAAGCTCTCAGAAATATTGGACAACGGATTATGTTGTAAAGTAGCATTAGTTTCCGAGTCATTGAATAAATAATCATTTTTCTAAGAACATCTATCTCTTTAATTATTGAAAGACCTTTATTTAATAACAGAACTTTCTTTGACACAAGCATGGTTGATTTATGATTATATAGTCATAATATATATATATGTAGTATATGTAGTCATATATATATATATATGTATACACGTCACTCACAAAATATTTATTATAACTTGATGGAAAAATCTGGCATACCATCAAACAAATAATACACAAATTACATCCTTCAAAGAGCTGAATTATTATTATTTTTTTTTTTTGTAAAGACTATCACGCTTCAGTTATTTTTTATTTTGCAGACAAGCACCCAGAAAATTATTTAAATAAATAGTAAACAAACAAATCAAATGTTCTACTTCAGCAAATGAAAAATAATTTGAATATACCCTCCACGGAGGCGTATGTGCTGCAGGTGAATCGGGTGGATCAACAGGAAGTTCAGTCGCAACCCAAGAGTCATAAGAATCAGGAAAGTAATACCAATGCATCATGACCATACGATCTCTTCTGAAAGCCGGCCTAGCATATTCTTCATCTAAAGGATCAACTACTGGATAGATGATGTGCGTAGCTTCTTCTTCAGTATCTAAACGAAATTAAATTTCAACTAATATAACACAATATATTGCTTTCAACAATTTATTACTATATTTTAAAAAGAATTTCTTGTACAAATAGAATCACAAATTTAATTTTGATAACAATACATTTTTACAACATCAAAATACAGTAAATAAATAAAACTAATAACACTTATTAGAAAATAACAAGGATAACAATTCAAAGAAGAAAAGTTAATATTCTTTAATAATAATCTCTTAGCTGAAACTAAAAATTAATTTCAATATTGAATGGCATAAGTCTATATTTAAAAATAAAAAAAAAATTAGAACTAGATATAATATACTCATAATACCTACAACACCTTGGAGAGAAGCATCCTAAAAATTGAAGTAAGGCATGAAGTAAGGGATAAAATGCTGACTAGCCTCTCTAATTCTATTTAGTCTCTGCAACCACCATATTTCAATATTTTTTATCATTTTCACACGGTAAACGTGTATTTTACATTAAAAAATATTTACATACCTGGTATACATATATCCAAAAATAATCGTGCAAAATTTCAAAATTTGAGATATGAGGTGAAAACTGTTTAGAAATAATCTTGAATATCATCCACCTCTCACTCCAATTGTCTTATAATTTTAAACACTTTCATCATACTTGTTAACACATTTGTGTTAAGTTTGATTTTCGATTTTATTATTTGTTTATTTTTTATGGTTATTGCCTCTCCCTGTTAGAAGCTTTTCGTTGGGTCCCTTACTTAGTGTTATGAAATGCTACACACCCATGTTTCACAACCGGGGCAGCTGGTTCTGTCACTCTCTTTACTTTCCCACGACTCACCTTCAATCTGTTCCCACACTTGCACTATATTGCGCGTGTTACGAGCTTTCCTTTTTTCTTTCTATCGTTTTGGTTTTTAGTCGGCCCTTAACTTTGTAGCGAAGAGAACATTGTTCAGCTCCTTGGTACTCCAGTTTTTTTTGTTCCTTCGCGCTCTATTAATTTCTATAATTTCTCTTAGTCGGCATTCATTCGTTTTTGGCACCCATAGATCTATTCTTCACGTTTCTTTGTTCACATTCTAAAGTATTAATAATTCAGTATCGTAAGAGTAGTAGTATCAATTCGTAATAATTTCAAAAGTGTTAATTTCTTCTATTTAATCAAGTTTTTCTGTCATTCTGGACCTCAGCCAGGACTACTATTAACTAAATTAATAAGGAAATGAATAAACGACGCTATTTTGGACACCGTGTATAAATGATTACTTAAAATTAAGACATTGAGTGAATAAATTTTCCAAATTGTTAATAGTTTTTCATGTTTTATTTCTAGTTTTATAACTAGTGTAGTTTAAAAACGAGTGTTTTTATCTAATTTGTTCATCGAAAATGAGTTGCCATGGGATACAAAGGAAAATTACTTTAAAAATATTCAATTGAAACGTTCTGACGCACAAAATACCCAGGAAGAAGTTAATACAACATAGAAACCATATTTCAGTCAGTTGTTTTGTTTTTATGAATTAATATGACCAACAGGTTAGTGAAAGTATACTTTTATTA